>JAWPHD010011058.1:0-87304 GCA_037043455.1 Cyrtodaria siliqua | reverse complement strand
TGATGCTGTAATGAACTTTCAGAACAACCAAGAGGAGGTCACTCTGATTGTCAATCCGGAAAAAATTACCCTAAAGAACTATGTTGAGGATGAGCCAGGTAAGTGCAACACTTGCACGATTATATTGGAAGAGTATTTCCCTTCCATCAGTGGATAAACATGATAAAGAATGTGGTGAATTATTTGTTTTAAGCTCTACTGGTTGAAGTACACGATGTCACTTTGTCGATTCATAATTTAGTGGTTCATACATTTTGAAAACCTGTTATTAGCTCGACTTTGCACTCCGACGTCAGCTTTACCATTAGTTAACCTTTTTAGGTAAGCTGATATCTCAGAAACTCAATAAAACTATTCAATGAAACTAACTCGCACATGTATTTAGTATAAATAGATAACATGCCATGCGCAAATCACATAACTCTAAATTATTTTGACAAAGTTATGCCCTTTTTATACTTGGTCAATTTCTTAGTTAATCTTTTTCGGAATGGTCATATCAGAAACCGCCGGGCAGATCTCAATAAAACTGCACGTATATATTCGATATAAATAGATAACATGATACGCGCAAGTCGCATAACCCTGCAACCTATTTTGACAAAGTTTTGCCCTTTTTGTACTTAATCAGTTTCTTCGTTAATCTTTTTTGATAGGGTGATATCACAGAACATGCTTGACAAAAAATTTACACAAGTAATAGCTATCATAAGAGAAGGCGTCTCCGTGACCGAATAGTTAACGACGTTGCGTTGTAAACCTTCCCCTCTCACCACTGCGGGCTCGAATCCCACTGGGAGTTCAACTTGTGAGAAAATGTTGATTGTTACGGATGGCAGAAGGTGTACAGTACTGGTTTTACCCAGGAAAAGTGGGTGGTCCGCCTCCACCACAAAAAGTCGACCGTCATATACAACCTTACATGGGTTGAAAATGACGTAAAACACCATACAAACAAACAAGAGAAACCTGCACAAACAAGCGTCTAACTCTGAATTTTACAAAATTATGCACCTTTTTCAACTTGGTTGCCAGATAAATGGACAAGGCCGCGCAAAGTTGAGCGTGTTGTCATCCTATAGTTCATTGTTTTTGTTTTTAGCTCTACTGGCCAAAGGCCGGCAGAGCTTATGGGATGGCGAGTTGTCCGTCGTCCGTTCGTCGTCCGTCGTTAACTTTTGTATCATTAAGACGATAGGGCCTTCATTTTTAATCCGATCTTTACCAAACTTTAACAGGTTGTTAATACCTATGAAAGCTCGGACAAGTTCGAAAAACAGCCAGATCGGACCAACAACAGCGGAGTTATGGCCCTTGATTTAGTTAAAAATGCTATATTTTGCCTCGTTAAGACGATAGGGCCTTCATTTTTCATCCTATCTTAACCAAACTTTACCACATTGTTAATATCAATGAAAGCTCGGACAAGTTCGAAAACCAGCCTGATCGGATCAGTAACAGCGGAGTTAAGGTCCTTGATTTAGTTAAAAATGCTATATTGCTATATTTTTCCTCGTTAAGACGATAGGGCCTTCATTTTTCATCCTATCTTTACCAAACTTTACCACTTTGTTAATATCAATGAAAGCTCGGACAAGTACGAAAACCAGCCATATCTGACTAGTAACAGCGGAGTTATGGCCCTTGATTTAGTTCAAAATGCTATATTTTGCCTCGTTAAGACGATAGGGGCTTCATTGTTCATCCGATCTTTACAAACTTTATCAGATTGTTAATATCAATGAAAGCTCGGACAAGTTCATTAACCATTCATATCGGACCAGTAACAGCGGAGTTATGGCCCTTGATTTAGTTCAAAATGCTATATTTTGCCTCGTTAAGACGATAGGGCCTTCATTTTCATCCTATCTTTACCAAACTTTACAACATTATTAATATCAGTGAAAGCTCGGACAAGTTCGAAAAGCAGCCATATCAGAATTTTAACAGCGGAGTTTTTGCCCTTGATATAGTTAAAAATGCGATATTTTTTTTGCCTCGTTAAGACAATAGGGGCTTCATTGTTCATCTGATCTTTACCAAACTTTATCAGATTGTTAATATCAATGAAAGCTTGGACAAGTTTGAAAACCATCCATATCGGACCAGTAACAGCGGAGTTAATGCCCTTGATATAGTTCAAAATGCTATATTTTGCCTCGTTAAGACGATAGGGCCTTCATTTTTCATCCGATCTTTACCAAACTTTATCAGATTGTTAATGTCAATGAAACCTCGGATTTTTTTTTGGATTTTTTTAGATTTTTTTTGGATTATTTTAGCTCTATGTTGGTTCAGTCGGACCAGTAACGGAGGAGTTATGGCTCTTGATTTAGTTAAAAATGCTATATTTTGCCTTGTTAATACGGTAGGGCCTTCACTTTTCATCAAATCTTTGCCAAACTTTACTAGATTCTTCAGTTATGGCCCTTGATTTAGTCAAAAAGCTGTTTTTTGCCCGAAACTTTCAAAAAAACGTAAATGGCAGTCACTCGCTTCATTGATGTTATAAGAGCCATGTTAGCCAGTAGAGCGTCTACAGGCCCTCTTGGGCCTCTTGTTTAAATTCAGTTTTTAATCAGCTAACCACTGACTGTTTGTGTTATTGACACAGTTCTATACTAGGCATACCTTGTATTTTAGAATACAAGCATGTGTTGTTCTTTCCAGATCCCAACAAAGTGATGCACACAAACCTGACGTTGGATCCAGACGAGTTTGATAACTGTCAGATAGGCGTCGACACGGAGGTCACCTTCTGTCTCAAAGAATTGAGAGTAAGACACCGAGTAATATTTAATCTGGCAGTTTGCATTATGTCTCAGATTTAACCCTTAACCCGCTAAGCACGACTATAATAGCCTTTCCGTCCATTATAAACCCAGATCAGCCTGCGAGTAACTCCCTTTGTCATATAAATGGAATGGTCTTAATTCAAAGAAAGAACAGTACATTATACATATGTGGTGGATTAAGGGTTAAATGCTGGTGTTACAGTTTGTTCATTTAGCAGCTTTTCCATGTAGTGGGAGTCTATGATTGTAGTTAGTTATAAACAGGATTATGCAATGTTATACATACATGTTCTGCTAGAAAACCTCAATTTTCATTGGTCAATGTCATGAGTTAACATTTGTGCACTCAAGCTGGGACTTCTAAACTACTTTTTCATTACGACAATTACTGGTACAACTATTTTCTTCTCACTATTTACTGCGTTTCTCATATTAACCTGTATAAATGACAAAATAGGAAGTGAAGATTCATGACATTTTAATCACAAAACTCATATTTCAAGTTTTTCCCAAAAATTCATATTGAATTTTGGCAAAACTGTACTAGCTGCCCTATTTTTCCTTCATGTTTCTGCTTTTTTGATTTCTGCCCTATTTGTTTTCTATTTTTCTTCAAACAAGCCCTATTATCTCTACTTTGGGTTTGTTTGAATGTTTTACGTCATTTTAAGATCTATGATAGATCACATTCTAGATCATATATGATGGTCGATGTTTTTGAGGGAGAGGCAGACCACCCCCTTTTTCCTGAGTAGAACCAGTACTGTATACCTCCCATCATGCATAAGAATCTACACTTTCTCACTTAACTATTTATCCCAGTGGGATTCGAACCCGCACCGGTGAGAGTCAAGAAAGTTTTAGATGCCGCATCTTTACTATCCAGGACATGAAAGTGCTCCGAAGAATGAATAAAATGAGGAAACCTATAATAATAGTAATATGTTCAATGATAATTAACAACAGAATCTTTATTGAGTCGTAGTTTATTGAAATCGTTCAAGTTTATTTTAATACAATGTTTTTTAGCTCCGTTATTTGAGGATTAGCAACAGCTATTGTACTCACCCTGGCGTCAGCACAGGCTGCCATTACGATAGTAAAGAAGGATAGAGAGAAGAAGAGATAGTGTTATATAGTATATAAAGGGAAAGCCAGAATGATAATACACGCTCTTTGTCGGATAATGACATTGCATGTTTCGTACGGTGAAGTTCTATGTTGCTTCGGTCTTCTCCATATGACAAGGAACAACAGAACGGCTTCATCAGTTTCCATAATCTGGTATTTTAGTGGTTTCTGGAAATGGATGAGGCAATTTTGATCGTGTATATCAGTGAAGAAGATATAGTTCGCTTGTTTTGTTTTTTAAGAAACTCTCAGATTTATAAATATTTTTGTTTTGTTTCAGGCAATCCTAGCATTTTCAGAAGTAACAACTTTGCCCACTACATTGCATTTTGAGACAGCAGGAAGGTATGTTATGACCAGTGTATTAGGCAGAAATTCAAGAACTGGGTGTGTAAATATGCAAACAGGGTGTGCAAAATAATTAGCTAACACGCGTTCCGCGTCAATTTGCGACAAGTTGGTGTCTCTGGGGTTATTAATTTTTACAGAAAAAGATGCATTTTAGATCATCTTACTTCTACAAATGTATACAAAACATAACAATATTGAGAAAGTATGAGTTGGAAGTGTTGTTTAGTAAAAAAAAAAAATATTTTAAATTTTTTTACCCCTGACCCACTTCTCCAAATATTGGCCGCGATTTTTCAAAATCATCCGTGCAAAAGACGGCTGCACGGTTGGCTGGCTAATACACTGGTTATGACAGAGCATTTATTTGCATTTTATCTCTTAGTCCTGCATTTTGTGCTCACTTCCAGGTTATTTTTGGCTGTTTTTTTATAGCCGTTCGGTCATATTGCCAATGCCAAAAGATGTATATTTTTTCCTAATTTTTAGGAAAATAATTCTAATTGAAAGAAGAAAAAAGTAACTTTACATCTCTCCCTATCAACGAAGCGATGGTCAGATTTCGTGTCCAACCAATACCATCTGATGGACATACTCAAACTTGCTTCGTGGCCAAGTGGTTAGATTCTCTGACTTGAAATCACCTCCCCCTCACCACTGTGGGTTCAATCCCTCATGGGACCAGGAATCTTTGGAAACTATCTAGCTGGCTTTACATTGTTGATAGCATATATACCCAGATGCCTACCCATGCACGAAAATTGCCTGGAGGGGCCCCTGTGGTCTTCCTTCACCAATGGAAGCTGAAAAGACACCATATGACCTTAGCTGCTGGTGCGACTTGAAGCGTCATTGCACCATTGATTTTCCTTCTTCGTTTTATATAGGAAGAATATATGTCGAGTGACAAAAAATGCTCATTTTTTTCTGTAGAACATTTTAAAACACATCTATCAAATGATCGAGTGTTCTCTAATAACTTTTTTTTTAAATAAAAGCGGGCTTTATATGTGTCATTTAAGAAAAAGCCACTCTGTTGAATGACGTCACTTTCTCTTTTATCATGCATCGATTTATCTCATTTCTACTTTCGCTTAAATATCTCTGACACACAAACACTAAGAAATGTTTCCAATACATCATTTGGATGAACTAAAGTTAATAATGACAACAAACAATCAAAAGTGTGCTTTTTTTATCACAAATAAGGCAGGGAAACTTTTTTCTAAGCACCATTTGACTCGACACCATGGAGCCACAAATACAATGATGTAATTATGCCTTAAAGAGAACCTAATTATTTTTTTTTATGTAAAATATTCTAGCATTTGATTTTATGTAAATATTCTAGCATCAAGATTTTCACACCAAAATATGTTTCCATCAATTTATCAATTTGTAGAGAATGTGTTTGTATTCTTTGCAGGCCTATAGTGTTCAGTATTGACAGTGAAAGCACATTTGAAGGCAACTTTGTTCTGGCCACCCTGGCTGACCAGCAGAGCCAGAGTCAGGCACCAACACAGGCCAGAATACACACACAGAAAAGGTACACACCCACACATGTACATACATGTAGTTTTAATCGTGTTTTTTTTTTATATATATATAAAAAACTGTTAATGGATGATGGGGGAGGGCAGACAGGCATCCATATTTTGCAGTTAATACTGTTTAGGTGCAAATTGTTTTCAAGTTATTTAACTTTCTAAATTGTGTTGGTTTTTAACTTAATTTGCTGTGAAGATCTATATCAGTAAGATACCATTTCCTTAATACCTTCATGGTGTATTATCACCTTTCTTAGTAGCCCCTCTGTGGGCGAGATAGTAAAAAAGCTGCGTCTGCTTTTGTCATGTTCCACTCAACCGTTCGGGAATGTTTTGTCCTATTAGTCACTGTCTGCATTTTCCACTTGACAGGTCTGTAAACAAATCCACATCAAGAGCAGCAAATAACAAACCCAGTACATCAGTCTCACATAAGCATCAGCCACTCAGTGCTGGAGATGGGTCTCACACCAGCAGAGAGCAGAGGTAAATATCTCCACATGATATAAATGACGATAGGCCATAAACAAGCAAGGATCACATGTAAATCTCTCCACATGATATAAATGAAGATAGGCCATAAACAAGCAAGGATCACATGTAAATATCTCCACATGATATAAATGAAGATAGGCCATAAACAAGCAAGGATCACATGTAAATCTCTCCACATGATATAAATGAAGATAGGCCATAAACAAGCAAGGATCACATGTAAATATCTCCACATGATATAAATGAAGATAGGCCATAAACAAGCAAGGATCACATGTAAATCTCTCCACATGATATAAATGAAGATAGGCCATAAACAAGCAAGGATCACATGTAAATCTCTCCACATGATATAA
This sequence comes from Cyrtodaria siliqua, assembly GCA_037043455.1. NCBI lineage: Eukaryota > Metazoa > Mollusca > Bivalvia > Adapedonta > Hiatellidae > Cyrtodaria > Cyrtodaria siliqua. Next base: position 80,629 of record JAWPHD010011058.1, on the reverse strand, counting down.
ATGAAGATAGGCCATAAACAAGCAAGGATCACATGTAAATATCTCCACATGATATAAATGAAGATAGGCCATAAACAAGCAAGGATCACATGTAAATCTCTCCACATGATATAAATGAAGATAGGCCATAAACAAGCAAGGATCACATGTAAATCTCTCCACATGATATAAATGAAGATAGGCCATAAACAAGCAAGGATCACATGTAAATCTCTCCACATGACATAAATGAAGATAGGCCATAAACAAGCAAGGATCACATGTAAATATCTCCACATGATATAAATGAAGATAGGCCATAAACAAGCAAGGATCACATGTAAATATCTCCACATGATATAAATGAAGATAGGCCATAAACAAGCAAGGATCACATGTAAATCTCTCCACATGATATAAATGAAGATAGGCCATAAACAAGCAAGGATCACATGTAAATCTCTCCACATGATATAAATGAAGATAGGCCATAAACAAGCAAGGATCACATGTAAATATCTCCACATGATATAAATGAAGATAGGCCATAAACAAGCAAGGATCACATGTAAATCTCTCCACATGATATAAATGAAGATAGGCCATAAACAAGCAAGGATCACATGTAAATCTCTCCACATGATATAAATGAAGATAGGCCATAAACAAGCAAGGATCACATGTAAATATCTCCACATGATATAAATGAAGATAGGCCATAAACAAGCAAGGATCACATGTAAATCTCTCCACATGATATAAATGAAGATAGGCCATAAACAAGCAAGGATCACATGTAAATCTCTCCACATGATATAAATGAAGATAGGCCATAAACAAGCAAGGATCACATGTAAATATCTCCACATGATATAAATGAAGATAGGCCATAAACAAGCAAGGATCACATGTAAATATCTCCACATGATATAAATGAAGATAGGCCATAAACAAGCAAGGATCACATGTAAATCTCTCCACATGATATAAATGAAGATACCGGTGTCCAACCAGTTTTCGGTGCCTAACAGTTTCCGTGATATTCATTTTAAACACATGTTTTTAGCAATAATTTTAATTCTGGATGTACATTTTCGTTGGAAATGTTTGTCTAAATGGGAAAGATAAAAACAAACAACGAGAAATATATAAAACATGTTTAAAAGAATGAAAGAACAGCAGCGACATATTTTATTGATCCCTGATGTCAGGGGAACGATGAGTCTCCATGCGCATATAAAATTGTTTTAAAGGGACACTGTGTTCACTTTTATATATTTAATGTACAGCAGAGGATACATGAAAATATTGTTAAAATAGTAATTGTTGTTCTTAAAAATAGACATATTGCATCATAAATATAATGGAATAGTCTATTTGCCTTGACGTATAAAAAAATCACATAAGTTTTATCAGAATATGGGTCAATTCAAAGGGAAGCAACCTGTAAATAATTAATGCAGGTGAGTAAGCAAACATTACTAACTTTGTTTCGTAAAATGTTATGGGTGAAAGAACGAATTTAAAATGAAAGAATTCTCATTCTTTTGATGATATTAACAAGATCACGAAAACTATTCGGATTGGTGACAAAGAATCTGCATTTAACACCGTACTTTATAAAGTTACGTTTCCCAAATATCAACTCAAATGTCATCGTATATTGCATATGGTGATTGCAAATGAAAACCTTGCATCTATTTTAAATATTATTTCATTAAAAGTCTATAAATGTGCTGAAAGCTGCTTGGACACCAGTATGCCATAAACAAGCAGGGATCACGTGTAAATCTCTCCACATGATATTAATGAAGATATGCCATAAACTAGCAGGGATCACGTAAATATCAATAGCCAAGTAATGAAGATATGGTAGAGATCTCAGGTAAATATCAGCCATATATTAAGTAGTAGGGCTCACAACGTAAAGCCAATTTTAATGTTATTTTTTTGCATTTAAGCTATCCTGCCAAAAACAGCCAATGGTAAACGTGTACGTTTTTAAACCTACTGACTTTGAGGTATATATACAACTTACATGATTTGAGAATCCCAACTCTATAGACACAATATAAACAGCTTTAACCAGCCAGGCCAAAGCCTAAGACTGGAGCGTTGAATAATTAATTTTACACATTCAGGCATTGGTATTTTAAGAACCCATGAATAAGCCTTTACTTTTAATCGGCACATATACATTATTATATGACCTGAACGTCTGGAGAGAGTTTTGATAAATGGTTTTGTAGTGTAATTTTGCCGTTATTGGGCCGATTAGTGCCTTTAAGTCTGCCAGGAAGTAAAACAGCAAAATTAAGCAGAGCAGTTCCACAAGTTACCTGGACTTTTATGAATCATAAACTTCATCAATATTAAAGTAACGTTTTTGCATTCTTAGCTCGACTATTCAAAGAATAAGAGAGCTTATGTAATCACCAGCGTCGGCGTCCCACATCAAGGTTTGCGTGTAAGCTGTGTTTAGAAGTCTATATCTCTTACATATCTTATCCTAGCACAACCACATTTGGCAATGGGCTTCCTTATAGCATTATCTTAAGGGCTGCATAAGCAATTTTGGTGCATGGAACCCAAATTATGATAACCCATAAAATGTGTCCCATTTCACATCAAATTTTGCGTGTAAGCTGTGTTTACAAGTCTATCTCTTACGTGTCTTACCCTAGCACAACCAAATTTGGCCATGAGCTTCCTTATAGCATTATCTTAAGGGCTGCTTAAGTAATTTTGGTTCCTGTAACCCCTGGGCTCCCATGGAACCCAAATTATGATAGCCCTTAAAATGTGTCTATTTCACATCAAATTTTGCGTGTAGGCTGTGTTTACAGGTCTATATCTCTTACAATTCTTGTAAGAGGTGAACTAACTTTGGGAATTGGTTTCCTTATAGTATGTTGTAAAGGGTTGCTTAAGTGATATTGTCTACTGCAAATTCTGGGCTCCCATGGAACCCAAATTGTGATGGCCCATAAATTGTGCAAAGTCAGATCTAGGTTTGCATGTAAGCATGTATATATCTATACTTTTGGTTTGGGATTTCTTATAGCATTATGCATCTTATTTATACTTCACCCATATTGGGGCATGGGCTCCCTCATCCTACCCCGCTCCCACTCCCTCCACCTCCCCCCTCCACTTTTTTTTTTTTTTTTTTTACATATTTTTGTGTTGTTTTAGTCAATTTTTACACATAACTTCTTATGTTGCCCCACAACCCCCGCCTCTTCCCCCCTCCCCCACTCGAAACTCTATATTGTTTTTATTGTTTTTACATATTTCAGTGTTTTTTTAGTCAATTCTTACACATAGCTTCTTACACATATATGTTGCTCCCCCCCCCCCCCCCCCCCCCCCCCCCCCCCCCCCCCCCCCCCCCCCCCCCACCCCACCGCACACACACACTGACACACACTCGAAACTGCATTATTTTTTTTTACATATTTCTGTGTTGTTTTGTTAGCTTTGTTAGCTATGTTGCCCCACATAGCTTCTTACACATATATGTTGCCCTCGCCTCCCGCCACCCCCGCCTCTCCCCCACACCCACCCCCACTCAAAACTCGATTTTTTTACATATTTCTGTGTTGTTTTTGTCAATGCCCCCTCAACACATGTTGCCCCCCTCCCCCATCCCCACCTCCCCCCACACTCGAAACCCCACACACACCCCACACACACACGGAACTGTAATATTTATTTTTTAATGTTATTTTACATATTTCTGTGTTGTTTTGGTCAATTCTTACACATAGCCTATAAAAAAAACATTTCATTTAATTATTTATGACATTGGTAGATTTCACATGTGAAGAGTTTGCAGCTAAAAATGCCTTGCCTATGAATAAAACTCTACCAAAAATGCCAGTCCTGACCACAAGGAATCCAAAAAGCTGGTTAAGCTTTTTGAAACCCTGGTTACATATGTTCAAGTTAAACAGTGTATTTAAGTCTGTATGTGTTTGCTAATATTTAAGGACAAGCACAGACTTGGAGAGGTCACAGAGATTGGATGCAGCATACGAGGACTTAATGGATGATGACAACGAGTTTGATGAAATGCTGATTGAAAATGATACAACCATGGGTGTGCCTCTTACAACAAGAACTGGAAATATAAATGATAGAGTTACGGAAAATATAGACACAAATACAAAAAATACTTCTAGAGACAATATTAACCAAAAGGGAGATAATTTGTGTAAACCTCTGACAGATAGGGCAGTATCTCCAGTTGCTAGCACCACAAAGGAGGACAGTGGAAGTCCCATTATACCTGTGTTAGGCATGAAAGTAAAGGTGAGCTAGACATGTCTAAACAATCTACACATGCTGTCCTCGGATGATCTACACATGATGTCCTAGTACAATCTACACACACTGTCCCAGGACAATCTACACACACTGTCCCAGGACAATCTACACACACTGTCCTAGGACAATCTACACACTCCTAAGACAATCAACACATGCTGTCCTAGAACAGTCTACACATACTGTCCTAGGACAATCTACACACACTGTCCTAGGAAAATCTACACACACTGTCCTAGGACAATCTACACACTCCTAAGACAATCTACACATGCTCCTAGGACAATCTACACATGCTGTCCTAGGACAATCTACACACACTGTCCTAGGACAATCTACACATGCTCCTATGACAATCTACACACACTGTCCTAGGACAGTCTACACACACTGTCCTAGGACAATCTACACATGCTGTCCTAGAACAATATACACATGCTGTCCTAGGACAATCTACACATGCTCCTAGGACAATCTACACATGCTGTCCTAGGACAATCTACACATGCTGTCCTAAGACATTATACACCTGCTGTCCTAGAACTACACATGCTGTCCTATGACATTATACACATGCTGTCCTAGAACAATCTACACACACTGTCCTAGGACAGTCTACACACACTGTCCTAGGACAATCAACACACGCTCTCCTAGAACAATCTACACACACTGTCCTAGGACAATCTACACACACTGTCCTAGGACAGTCTACACACACTGTCCAAGGACAGTCTACACACACTGTCCTAGGACAGTCTACACACACTGTCCTAGGACAGTCTACACACACTGTCCTAGGACAATCTACACACACTGTCCTAGGACAGTCTACACACACTGTCCTAGGACAATCTACACATGCTGTCCTAGAACAATCTACACATGCTGTCCTAAGACATTATACATATGCTGTCCTAGAACAATCTACACATGCTGTACTAAGACATTATACATATGCTGTCCTATGACATTATACACCTGCTGTCCTAGAACTACACATGCTGTCCTATGACATTATACACCTGCTGTCCTAGAAAAATGTACATATGCTGTCCTATGACATTATACATATGCTGTCCTATGACATTATACACCTGCTGTCCTATGACATTATACATATGCTGTCCTATGACATTATACACCTGCTGTCCTATGACATTATACATATGCTGTCCTATGACATTATACACCTGCTGTCCTATGACATTATACATATGCTGTCCTATGACATTATACACATGCTGTCCTATGACATTATACACATGCTGTCCTATTACATTATACATATGCTGTCCTAGAACAATCTACATATGCTGTCCTATGACAATCTACATATGCTGTCCTATGACATTTGACACCTGCTGTCCTATGCCATTATACATATGCTGTCCTATGAAATTATACACATGCTGTCCTATGACATTATACACATGCTGTCCTATGACATTATACATATGCTGTCCTATGACATTATACACATGTTGTCCTATGACATTATACACCTGCTGTCCTATGACATTATACATATGCTGTCCTATGACATTATACACCTGCTGTCCTATGACATTATACGCATGCTGTCCTATGACATTATACATATGCTGTCCTATGACATTATACATATGCTGTCCTATGACATTATACACATGCTGTCCTATGACATTATTCACATGCTGTCCTGTGACACTCTACACATGCTGTCCTAGGACAATCTACATATGCTGTCCTATGACATTATACATATGCTGTCCTATGACAATCTACACATGCTGTCCTATGACATTATATATATGCTGTCCTATGACATTATACACATGCTGTCCTATGACAATCTATACATGCTGTCCTAGAACAATCTACATATGCTGTCCTATGACAATCTACATATGCTGTCCTATGACATTATACATATGCTGTCCTATGACATTATACACATGCTGTCCTATGACATTATATATATGCTGTCCTATGACATTACTGTCCTATGACATTATACGCATGCTGTCCTATGACATTATACGCATGCTGTCCTATGACATTATACGCATGCTGTCCTATGACATTATACATATGCTGTCCTATGACATTATACACCTGCTGTCCTATGACATTATACATATACTGTCCTATGACATTATACATATGATGTTCTATGACATTATACACCTGCTGTCCTATGACAATCTACATATGCTGTCCTATGACATTATACATATGCTGTCCTATGACATTATACATATGCTGTCCTATGACATTATACACATGCTGTCCTATGACATTATACACATGCTGTCCTATGACATTATACATATGCTGTCCTATGACTTGATTGAATTGGATTTTATAGTCGCACCAATAGCTAAGGTCATATGGCAACTTTCCAGCTTCCATTGGTGGAGGAAGACCCCAGGTGCCCCTCCGAGCAATTTTCGTGCACGGGCGGGCACCTGGGTAGAACCACCGACGTTCCGCAAGCCAGCTGGATAGCTTCCTCACATAAAGATTCCTAGGCCCCTAAGGGATCGAACCTACAGCGGTGAGGGGCAAGTGATTTCAAGTCAGAGACGTTAACCACTCGGCCACGGACGCCCCCTGTGACATTATACATATGCTGTCCTATGACATTATACATATGCTGTCCTATGACATTATACACATGCTGTCCTATGACAATCTACACATGCTGTCCTATGACATTATACATATGCTGTCCTATGACATTATACACATGCTGTCCTATGACATTATACACATGCTGTCCTATGACATTATACACCTGCTGTCCTATGACATTATACATATGCTGTCCTATGACATTATACACATGCTGTCCTATGACAATCTACACATGCTGTCCTATGACATTATACACATGCTGTCCTATGACAATCTACATATGCTGTCCAATGACATTATACATATGCTGTCCTATGACATTATACACATGCTGTCCTATGACATTATACATCTGCTGTCCAATGACATTATACACATGCTGTCCTGTGACAATCTACACATGCTGTCCTCTGACATTATACACATGCTGTCCTATGACATTATACACATGCTGTCCTGTGACAATCTACACATGCTGTCCTAGGACAATCTACATATGCTGTCCTATGACATTATACATATGCTGTCCTATGACAATCTACACATGCTGTCCTATGACAATCTGCACATGCTGTCCTATGACATTATACACATGCTGTCCTAGGACAATCTACACATGCTGTCCTATGACATTATACACCTGCTGTCCTAAGACAATCTACACATGCTGTCCTATGACATTATACACATGCTGTCCTATGACAATCTACACATGCTGTCCCAGGACAGTCTACACACACTGTCCTATGACATTATACATATGCTGTCCTATGACAATCTACACATGCTGTCCCAGGACAGTCTACACACACTGTCCTATGACATTATACATATGCTGTCCTATGACATTATACATATGCTGTCCTATGACATTATACACATGCTGTCCTATGACAATCTGCACATGCTGTCCCAGGACAGTCTACACACACTGCCCTATGACATTATACATATGCTGTCCTATGACAATCTACACATGCTGTCCCAGGACAGTCTACACACACTGTCCTATGACATTATACATATGCTGTCCTATGACATTATACATATGCTGTCCTATGACATTATACATATGCTGTCCTATGACATTATACACATGCTGTCCTATGACAATCTACACATGCTGTCCTAGGACAATCTTCACACGCTGTCCTAGGACAATCTACACACGCTGTCCTAGGACAATCTACACATGCTATCCTAGGACAATCTACACATGCTGTCCTAAGACATCTTCCCACTAATCTAGGACAATCTACACATGCTGTCCTAGGACAATCTACACATGCTGCCCTATGACAATCTACACACACTGTCCTATGACAATCTACACATGCTGTCCTAGGACAGTCTACACATACTGTCCTAGGACAATCTACACATACTGTCCTAGGACAATCTACACATACTGTCCTAGGACAATCTACACATGCTATCCTAGGATAATCTACACATGATGTCCTAGGATTGTGACATACAACACAGACAGTTCACAATATTTTGACATACATCAGTCATTTTACAACATTGTGACATACATCAGTCAGTTTACAACTTTGTGACATACATCACAGTCACTGTACACAGTCAGTTTACAACATTGTGACATACATCACAGTCGCTGTACAACATTGTGACATACATTACAGTTAGTTTACAACATTGTGACATACATCACAGTCAGTTTACAACTTTGTGACATACATCACAGTCAGTTTACAACATTGTGACATACATCACAGTCACTGTACAACATTGTGACATACATCACAGTCACTGTACAACATTGTGACATACATTACAGTCACTATACAACATTGTAACATACATTACAGTTAGTTTACATAATTGATACATATATCAAGTCAGTTTACCACATTGTGACATACATTACAGTCAGTTTACAACTTTGTGACATACATCACAGTCAGTTTACAACATTGTGACATACATCACAGTCATTTTACAACGTTGTGACATACATCACAGTCACTGTACAACATTGTGACATACATCACAGTCACTGTACAACATTGTAACATACAAAACAGTTAGTTTACAAAATTGATACATACATCACAGTCAGTTTACAACATTGTGACATACATCACAGTCAGTTTACAACATTTTGACATACATCACAGTCATTTTACAACATTGTGACATACATAAATACATCACAGTCAGTTTAAAACATTGTGACATACATTACAGTTAGTTTACAGCATTGTGACATACATCACAGTCACTGTACAACATTGTGACATACATTACAGTTAGTTTACAAGATTGTGACATACATCACAGTCAGTTTACAACATTGTGTCATACATCACAGTCAGTTTACAACATTGTGACATACATCACAGTCATTTTACAACATTGTGACACACATCAATATATCACAGTCAGTTTACAACATTGTGACATACATCACAGTCACTGTACAACATTGTGACATACATCACAGTCACTGTACAACATTGTGACATACATTACAGTCAGTTTACAACATTGTGACATACATTACAGTCACTGTACAACATTGTGACATACAACACAGTCACTGTACAACATTGTGACATATATCAAGTCAGTTTACAACATGTTGACGTACATCACAGTCACTGTACAACATTGTGACATACATTACAGTCAGTTTACAACATTGTGATATACATCACAGTCACTGTACAACATTGTGACATACATTACAGTTAGTTTATAACATTGTGACATACATTACAGTCACTGTACAACATTGTGAGATACATCACAGTCACTGTACAACATTGTGACATACATTACAGTTAGTTTATAACATTGTGACATACATTACAGTCACTGTACAACATTGTGACATACATTACAGTCAGTTTACAACATTGTGATTTACATCACAGTCACTGTACAACATTGTGACATACATTACAGTTAGTTTATAACATTGTGACATACATTACAGTCACTGTACAACATTGTGACATACATCACAGTCACTGTACAACATTGTGACATAATTCACAGTCACTGTACAACATTGTGACATATATCAAGTCAGTTTACACCATTTTGACATACATCACAGTCAGTTCACTGTTTCTTACAGATCCAGGACACAACCATTACAGACAATATGGAAGATGATGATGATGATGATGCTGTTCCTGGAACTCCTCCAGCAAAACGCGTAAGTCTTTTATATTTCAATGAACCTTCAAATCCCACTGGGAACATCAGTTGTAAGTGAGAAAGTGTTGATTCTTGTGGATGGTGGGAGGTATAAAGTTCAGGTTCTACCCAGTAAAAAGTGTGTGGTCTGCCTCCACTACAAACAAGTCGACCATCATATATAGACTAAAATGTGCTAAAAATAACATCTGTTATATATCCACTGAGTGTAACATACAAACTCTTATGTACTTGCAAATCAGATACAAATTTTGTAATATATTTCTCCACTGCGTCTTATTTCAGTTTCGCTCCCTGTTTTTCGGATCTCAGGCCAGCACACAGTCACAGAGGCAGAATCTTTCTAGATCTCGTGTTCTGGCGCTCGACACGGATGATGAAGACAATTGAGTCCGCTCTGATAATCTTATTCAACCAGTCAACCTTTACATGTAAAAACTAAAAGCATCCTATACACCTAACAAGTGTTCTAATAGCAACTTATTAAACTTAAAGGTTTTAGTTGAATTTTGATTCTGAAAGTGTCGATTCCTATGGATGGCGGGAGGTGTACTGTACTGGTTCTACCCAGGAAAAGTGGTCTGCCTCCATCACAAAAAAAAAATCGACCGTCATAAATTTTTGTTTGCGGCGCTGGTTTCTCAGCATTAACGTGATAAATTTCAATAATCGATACTTGTATTATACATATCATTAGAACTGGAAATTTTAGTGGTAAATAAAAAAAACTTAGTTTTGAAAAGTGGTTTTAATAGAAAAAAATATTTTACAGCCAAAATGCTGATTTAAGCTCTAATGTCCAAAGGCCAGCAGAGCGGACGGGATGGCGAGTTGTCCATCATCCGTTGTCCGTTAACTTTCGCCTTGTGAACACTCTAGGGCATTCATTATTAATCAGATCCTTACTAAACTTTGCCGGTGTCTTTTAATATATCAGTGAAAGCTCGGACAAGTTCGAAAACCAGCTAAATTGGGTCGGTAACACCAGAGTTATGGCCCTTGTTTTTTTCGGAAAAATGCCATTTTCTGCCTTGTGAACACTAGCACCTTCATTTATTATTTCGTCTTTACCAAACTTGCACAGATTGCTAATATCCTTGAAAGCTCGTACAAGTTTGAAAACCAGCCAAATCGGATCAGTAACACCGGAGTTATGGCCCTTGTTTTTTCCCCTGAAAAATGCAATTTTCTGCCTTGTGAACACTCTAGCACCTTCATTTATTATTTTATCTTTACCAAACTTGCACAGATTGCTAATATCATTGAAAGCTCGTACAAGATCGAAAACCAGCTAAGTTGGATCAGTAACACCAGAGTTGTGGCCCTTGTTTTTTCTGAAAAATGCCATTTTCTGCATTGTGAACACTCTAGCACCTTCATTTATTATTTGATCTTTACCAAGCTTATTATCAATGTAAGCCCAGACAAATTTAAAAACCAGCCAAATTGTGTTAGTAACACCAGAGTTAATGCCCTTGATTTGGTTAAAAATGCTGTATTTTGCCTCATTAAGAGGATAGAGCTTTCATTTGGCCAGGTTTTAATGAAACTTTGCAGGGATGATCGGTACCAAGTCTAGTTATGTATATTGTCACCGTGTTCCAGTTGAATGATGTTTGGCAGAGTTATGGCCCTTTAAAGGTTTACACAAACTTTGGACTTTTTTTCCTGAACCCCTGGCCGGATTTCATCGAAACTTGCAGGGATGATCAGTATCAAGCCTAGTTATGTATGTCATTGCCGTATTTAGGTTGAAAGATTTTTGGCGGAGTTATGGCCCTTTAAATGTTTTAATACACACATTTTGTACAGACTAGTTCTGAACCCCTGCTGGATTTCATTGAAACTTTTAAAGGGACGATCAGTACCAGGCCTAGTTGTGCATGTCATCGCTGTGTTCCGGTTGAATGATTTTTGCGGAGTTACAGCTCTTTAAAGGTTTTGATACACAAACTTTATCCAGACTAGTCTCTTCTGAACTGGCTGAATTTTAACAAATTTTGGCAGGGTTGATGAGTACCAAACAGTGCTCACGCTACCATACGCCATGGTCGCCATTTGCGATTATTTTATTTTAATTTTTTTTTTTTTTTTTTATACATTTTTCGTATAATGATCTGTTTGACACCCTAAGTAATAAATGACCGCAATAAACATTACATAATCCGTTCACACCCCCTGTGATGTCGCCACGCGCTTATCAATTATCGCTTGTAAAAGTTGTTAATTCCCTTAATTGGCACTTCGTTGTCGGATAATCGGCATTGTTGATACACGCAAACATCACGTGATTAGCCAATCAGATATGCCGTTATTTGTTATCTTTCGGGCGATTGACCAATCAGACAATCCGTTACGCATCCAACAGTAGGTACAGTTTCCTGATTGTTTTTCTGTACACAAACTACGAAGAGATGAAATTAATTTGTGCACGCACTATTATGAATATAGTCGCTACTTTCCTCTGCATTAATAGCTATCCCATCATGATCCCGATAGGTAGCAAACTCCCATGTGTATTGTGAACTGTGAAAACACTTGCAATAAAGTAATTAAAACATTGAAACAACAAGAAGTTTGAATATTGTGCCTGGCTTCGTGTCGGCAGTTTCAATTTGTCACAACTTTGAGATCGACAATTAATGACATAAAACTACATTATCCTACTATTAGGGTTGTGTTTTCTTTCCCCTTTGATAAGAAAGACCATTTTTGGCATTCAAAACACATTAATGCATGAAAAAAGTTCGTAATTGATGGTATTTCGACTAAATGTTTTGAAATTTTCGGACCGTAAAAGTGCGGTGTCATAGTACTTCGGATGGTACATAATTTCGGATATTTTTTTTTTTTTTTTTTTTACATAATCGAATGAGAAAAACTGTCCTTTACAAATACATGTTAGTGGAAAGAAACACGATATATAGATGACAGATACATAAAGTATATTTCTATTCATTATTTAATCCATCATTCTTTGTTTTATCAATGTGTAAGGAGTTCCTGGAATCCTACTTTTAAATTTTAAAATCTAGTCTAGGCTCCTACTTCTTTCACTTGGAGAAAGTGATGACAAAAAGAAAAATATAGCCAGAGGAGGCCCTGATAGTCTAATAAAACCTGATTGAAAATTTGGCTCTTACGACTGACCAAATTTTCTTACGCATTAAAGTTGGCTATTATTTTCTTTACTAAAAAATGTGTGGCTATTAATTTAAAATGGCCAGTGTGAGCACTGACCAAGCCTAATTGAGTACCAGTCGTCGCCGTGTTCTGGTTGAATGAGTTATTGCCTAATATACACAAAGTTTATCCAGACAATTTTTCCTGAACCCCTGGCTGGATTTCAGTGAAACTTGGCAGGAATGATCAGTACCAAGCCTGGTTGCGCATGTTGTTGTTGTGGTGTTCCCCATCAAAGACACCATGTAGCCAGTAGAGTGCTACAGGCCCTCTTGGGCCTCTTGTTGTTGTTTTTTGATGGGGCTTTTCCCATGTAAATTACTTGTTCCTGGGACAGAAGAAAAGAAACAAGTATCAAATAACTTCAGTTAGCCTTAATGTTTTGCTATAAAGTTTCCAGTGTCTTAAGTTACCTTTATTTACATTAATACAATTTTTGGATAACAATTCTAAAAAAAAATTTTGATGGAGTAGAATTTTGCATTGAAAATGCCCTATTAAAAACAAATTTCACACGATTTATTTCTCAACCAGTTTGGAAAAGTAAGGTATTTACCCATAAAAATATTTCACTGATATACAAATATTTAGGTACTAGTTGAATTTTGTCTAAAAAGTAAAAAAAAAAAATACACTTGGTGAAACAAGTGCCCCCAAACAATAAGTTATTGAAATGGGCCTATTGAGGTGTCTTTGGTATTAACTACATGTATGATGACCATTGTGTTCTGTTTTATACTAATATGATGTGTTGATGGGACATAAAACCATTTCATTGATAAACAAATCAGTACTAAATTATTGTATGCACTGATGAGGAATGTTTCGCCTTTATACTGTATTTATTGAAATTGTATTTTAATAATGAAATTGTTAAGAATAAAGTTTGTGTTATAATAGTTGTTATTATACTTTGTCCTAGAAAACCATTTATCCTTTGTATTTGTTCAATTTGTTTTAGAGAACAGTAGTTATACTCCAACTTTCACAAAGTGAAGTGAGAGCTATAAAGGAATCACGTTGTCCGTAACGTCTTGTCGCGTCCCGTCACATAAAAATGTATTTTGTCCCATTCGGGCACATTGCGTCCCATAACACATTTCCATTACTTGCATTCCTCAAATAGTTTTGAATGGGTTGTTTCCAAACTTCATATACACATAACAACTGTTGACCCTCTACATCACCCGTTTTTGTTTGCCTAATTTATTACAGAATTATGGCCCTTTGTTTGACTTAGAATTTAAGCGGGGTATTCATCACCTTCATGATAGTTGATGCTACCATGGCTCAAACATGGTTTGTGTAATAGTGTACTGTTCTCTAAAACACAACGGTCACCCAAATGGAAATAACGTCTTTCTTGACCAGCGATCTTATGAAGTTAGGTAGTACATCATGCCATATTTTGATCTTCCTTAAAACAGAAGGACTCTTAAATTACTTTTATGTTTTAAAAGTAGACCAGGGATACCACAATAAAAAATCTCCAAGTCTTTAGAAGTTTATGCAACTAAGCCCTGATGGAGTAGCTAGTTATACAAAGGTTACAAATGTTAAAGTCTAACGCGACTACAAGTTATAGAAAAACTAATAAGTTGAGAAACATATACCCCACAAGATGTTGCTTGGGGGAACATTACCCCGTCTAAGTGAGGATAATTAACGATGTCACATTGAAATCATCTCTCTTGTCATAGACTGCACATTATTTTGCCATTTTCAAAGAGAGATGCAAAACGAGAAAAGAAGCTGCAGTATCAGAAATATTAGCTTTGTTGAGTTGAAATTCTTTTGGAGACGATATTATTATATCATCCATCGTGCGGTTTTAGTAAAGGCTTCGATGACATGTGGTTAAGAATATAAGGAACTGTAACTGGTATAGCATGAGATGACTGCCTGGAGTGAGAACCATATACTTGCTGCATTGATACTTTAATGAACAAGTTTACATATCAATATAACATGATGAGGTGTGATATTTCTGGTGTTAACACTTGGAGGAAGGTGCAGGTGGTAGCTCATTGTTGGCAGCAAAATGAACCAATCCTGTAACAGACAACAGTTACATGTGATCATCTTCGGTATTATTTTGAGTATTTAAATGTACTTAAGACTATTCATACTAAAGACGATAAGAATCCTTTATCGGCAATTCTAACACGAGGTACAACTGCTTTTGAATCGAAACCGAGGCTTCCTCAATATAACTGGTTTAAAAAGGAGGTTCTGGCGAGTTTTTGATTAAACCGTTATACCAAAAGTTGACATTTTTGCGTTGATGTCGCAAGAAATAAACATTCACCCTGATGTTGCAACTGTTGATGTTATCGACATCATTGTTGATGCTTGTGACGTTCATCTGGCCCCATGTGTAGGATCAGACTCCAGCATATGTAGAACGCATATTTCCTTTTATCACATTACGAGAAACAGATATTCTTCAGAATGTATGACAATAATCCAATATATTATTTTATATATTAAAATGTACTCCGGATAAGTTTGTCATACTTGCTAGCGCAGACTCGAATCTGGATAAGTTTGTCATACCTGCTAGCGCAGACTCGAATCCAGCATTGTAGTCGCAAGCCACTTCGTTGCTCACAAAGTCTTCCCTGTTATCGTTGTAGTTGTCTCCCTGATCGGGTCCGCCCACCAAACCACCTAGGAGGACATTCGGATTGTCAGCTCCACCCGTGGCGCACCAACCACTGGTCGCACAGGAACTGGAAAATATACCAGGAAAATAATGTGATGTGTTCTGATTATCTAATAATTATACCTCAGCTTTCACAAAGTGAAGTCGGGACTGTATAGGAATCACGCTGTCCGTAACGTCCATTTGCGTAACACGTTTTTGACGCATAGCGTCTTTTGTCCCATCGTGTCTTGTGTTTTGTCCCGTCACGTAATACATATTTATTACTTGCTTTCCTCAAGCAGTTTTGAATGGGTTGTTCCCAAACTTATAATATACACATAGCAACTGGTGACCTTATGTCCCTCTACATCACCCATTGTTGAGTGCTTTTATTACAGAATTATGGTCCTTTGTTTGACTTAGAATGTAAGCGGAGGTATTCATCACCTTCAGTGATAGTTCTAGTTTTAACTTTTGCTGTAAATTTAGCACCTGGTAAGGATAAGGATTGACTTTTGACTACAGAAGCAACTTGCACCGATGGGTAAGGATAGTTCTCATATCTTGGCATTCGATATAATAAATAGAAAGCAATACGTATGCGTTAAATAAATCACTAGCATTAACCCTTAACCCACTACATATATATAATGGACTGTTCTTTCTTTGAATTAAGACCATTCCATTTATGTGAACATTTGTGCGAGTTACTCGCAGGCTGATCTGAGTTTACAGTGGACGTAAAGGCTACTATAGTCGTGCTTAGTGGGTTAAGGGTTATTTTTTTAATGATTTCCAATAACATGAGGGCCAAGATGGCACTGATTCGCTCATCTGAGGATCTTCACAAAGTGAAAAAAATATCAAACGGGTTTATAATTTCATAACAATCAGAGCACTCAGTTGATGGCTTGCCATTGGCAAATGCCCGCGCCCAACTTAACGTGTGCAGGCCCAGTAAGTGTATAAATGGTTATATGGTGGGGCTGTCGAGGGTTTCCAAGTTATGACCCAGGGCTATGTCCCCAGTGGTGTGGATGGACCCCGTGGTCGATGCTGGTTGAATGGTTGTATCCGTCTGTTTATGCATAGTAAATGTATATATGATTATATGGTGGAATAGACCACAGGGCCGATGTTGGTTGGATGCTTGTATCCATTTGTTCATGCCCAGTAAGTTTATATAAGGTTATTGGGTAGGGGTCTCAATGGTTTCCAAGTTATGACCCAGGGGTGGGGATGGACCCCGATTCTGGTTGAATGGTATCCGTCTGTTCATAAGTGTATAATGGTTATAGGGTGGAGATATGAACGGTTTCCAAGTTATGAACCAGGGGTGGGGACGGGTTGCATCTTTTAAGATTTTCCCCTATTGATAAGTCTATGTAAAACATGTGACCCCTGCGGTGGGGCCAAATTTGATCGATTTGAAAAAATGATAGAGGACCATATTAGCTCATGGTGTTTCAGAGATTTATTTTTATATTTTAGATTTGCCTGTATTACTCTCTATGTAAAACTGTGACCCGTGGGACACGACTGGATTTGACTCCAGGGTCACCATTTGAACCTACGTAGCTAATGCTGCATGCTGCATGCATGCAATGTATGAAAGCTCTATACCTTGTGCTTTCAGAAAATATTTTGAGTTTTTCCCAATATAAGCCCATGTAAAACAAGTGACCCCTGTTGCAGTGCCAATGACCTGAGGTCACCATTTGAACAAACTTGATAGAGGTTCAGGCACAATTTAAAACCTTTGGCACGTGCAGTTTTAGAGAAGATGTTTTTTTGAAGATTCTCCTACATGTATAAAACTGTGTAAAACTGTGACCCCAGGCCATTCTCCTCCATGTATAAAACTGTAAAACTGTGACCCCAGGCCATTTTCCTACATGTATAAAACTATGTAAAACTGTGAGGCCATTCTCCTACATGTATAAAACTATGTAAAACTGTGACCCCAGGCCATTTTCCTACATGTATAAAACTATGTAAAACTGTGAGGCCATTTTCCTACATGTATAAAACTATGTAAAACTGTGACCACAGGCCCTGGGGTCAGATTTGACCATTTGAAGGAACTTGTAGAGTACAATAAGCTGATGTAACGCATCTGAAATTTACCAAACTTGCAGATTGTTGAAATCATTAAAAGTTGGGAAAAGTTTGAAAATCAGCTATATCAGTTTAGTAGAACGGGAGGTATGGCCCTTGATTTAGTTAATTATGCCACCATTTGCATTTTTACGACGATAGCCGGGCCTTCGATTTTCATCTGATCTTCTAAACCTCGCCTGATTTTTGATTTCAATTAAAGTTAAAAAAGTTTTAAAATCATAGCAAGATCGAACTAGTAACCTCAGAGTTATAGCCCTTTGTTTATTGAAAACTGCTATAGTTTGCTTTGTTAAATATATGTCTACTTCATTTTTCATCTGGCCCTGTTTTATGAAACAACTTACGATAATTTTGATCGTAGTCAAAATCAAATAGCTTCTACCATTTTCGTTAAAAACATTTGAAGCAAGCAATGAAGGGTGGAAATATTGCATAAACGATATATGTGTTAGACAGGTTAAAGAATATTGTTTTATCTGTTTAACTTAACATATAGCGAAACATTTAATAATTTGATTTACGATCACAATTGTCGTAAAATCTTTCATAAAACGGGTGATCTTTACCAGGCTTGTTCAGGATGTTAATATTAATGTTAATATTAAAAAGTGAGCTCTGAAAAGTGAAAATCGGCCATTCCTTAATCACATCCATCCGTATCCCTCCCCGCCCTCCCCAACCCCCACTACACACACTATATATTTATTTATGAAGTTATCTCGGTCATGGAAGATAGTGGGACACATTCAAGAACTACCCATTTTGGACTAGAAACAGCAGATGCCTTTTTATTGAATTTATTGAACAATGCTACTTAATATACCTGTAACTACTTCATTTTTCCTCTAATCTTCATCAGACTTGTTCAGAATGTTAATATCAATGCTCGGAGACATTTGATTTTAAAACCGCCCATCCCTTGAAATCTATTGCAAATATTTTACTGCTAATTTTAAAAAATAAACCTGCCGCTTAGCCATCTTTAGGAATACTAGTACATGGTTCGCTTTGTTCTGCTATTTTATCTGCACACAGTTCATTCCGTTCCTGGTTTGTGGTAATTAAATAAAATACCAATCCTTATGGATTCCATTTAAAAGAATTGTCCTAATATGTCTTTAAAGGAACACACGGCAAACTTGAAGTTGTTTTCAAGAATTAAAATAGCCTCTTGATTTATTAATTCAGTATCCTTTTTCTCGTTATTCTACCATAGGTTTTCCCAGGGCTTTATATGACGCCCAGTTTTTCCCAATATGGTTCCGGAAAGAATAGGGCCACTGCAGATCCCATTGGAGGTGAAGGCAGAGCGGTAGAAACCCTCCCCACAAATTCATGTTCATTTTATCATTTTTTGTTCATGCTCATTAAAGGTCTTCATCATGACCCCTGCATTGTTTCAGGTGCCATCTAGAGCAGTGGCAGAAAACAATAAACGTGGCTCCAGCGTAAATGGAGTGTCTACAATATAATTTGCAGCAACTCTGCTTCAATCTACCATAGGGTTGAATATATTATTGATGAAATATAATTAACAGTTAGTAACATGCAAATACAATTTTCTTTATACTATTCTTATAATTAATCATAATGATAGAACAAATGTAACTAACGGGACGCCGCGAGTTTACAAAACTCAAAGATTGCCGTGTATTATTTTAACATGCATTATATTTGAAAAGGGTTTCATAACAATGTAAACATGACTATGACCAAATAAAACACTACCTTAAAAGCATGTATGAGTATACTTACCTCCCTCTGTGATGAGGACGTTTGGGGAAGTTGCTACCGAATCCAATCTCGTAGCTGATGTGTAGTTTGTTGTCCCCAAGAAGATAGTTGATCTGAGACATTGCCCACTTTTTGTTTTCGTCAGGATTAATGCCTAGTTTAGCTGCCATCGTTGCAACAAAGGCCACGTTACCTGTGATGTATAGTTTGCAACCATTATTGATTGACATTTTTTTGAATGGGTTTCAAGCATTTATTTAGTTTGAGTTACATTGCGGACCTACAGTACCATTGTGTTTGTGTGCTGTGGTTTCTATAAGACCGTTTTTCTCGGTTTGTTTTGCCCTATTCACTGACTGTTTAATTTGCGCATTTATTTAGTTTGAGTTACAATGCGGACCTACAGTACCATTGTGTTTGTGTGCTGTGGTTTCTATAAGACCGTTTTTCTCGGTTTGTTTTGCCCTATTCACTGACTGTTTAAATTGGGCATTTATTTAGTTTGAGTTACAGTGCGGACCTACAGTACCATTGTGTTTGTATGCTGTGGTTTCTAAAATACCTTTTTCTCGTTTTTGTTTTGCCCTATTCAATGACTGTTTAATTTGCGCATTTGATATAGTTTGTGGTACAGTAGGGATCTTCGGTGCCATTTCGTTTGGGTGCTGTGTTTTCTTTAGGACAATTTCTTTCTCTCTCATTTATGACTGATAATAAATAACACTCGACAAATGTGTATGTCAAATAGAAAACACTATGTGTAATGGTAAGGTGAATCAATGTAGAAAACGCTTTTTATTTAAGATAGTCATATTCCCTGACTTTCCCAAATATCCTGAATAAAGGCTCATTGATTAGTGGGTATGCTTTATATAACAGACCTGGTTATTCTGCTGTATAAAGACTCATTGATTAGTGGATATCACAGACCTCCTGGTTATTCTGCATTATAAAGGGAAACCAAGCACAAAAACGGGAGACTCGAATACGATTTTAAATACTTGTCTCTGTAACAGTATTGAATAAACGTAAGTATACAAGTCGAACAGGAAACGTAGCTTTGACAGAACACCGTCAACCAATGACAGAACACCGTCAACCAAATGACAGAACACCGTCAACCAATAACAGAACACCCTCAACCAAAATCACGCATTAAAACTAACAATTACAATGTAAATACGAATCAAGGGATGTGACATCACGAACGGATTGACAACAGGGCTACCGCTTTGAAACGGTCAGTGGCAAAACGGCCGTTAGGGGCTTAAACCCGGTTCTAGGGTGCACAAAACATCTCTTACTCTATTGTCATTGCAGGACAATGTTAATAAAGAAATCCCCGCCAGGTTATATTCTCTAACAAACAAGGCAGCATTAATTGACAATATAACACACAGATGAACATGTTTTTACATAGAAAGACAAAATTCAAGTACTCAATGACTTGTCAGAAACCAGGGCAACAAGAGAGGTACGACAAGACAATACTTAAGAAACATACCAAACTACTGAGGATTCAGGTAGATATAGGGTCCACAATCTGTCCGGTCATCGCACAATCAAAGAGCATAGTGGCGAACTGTAAATGGGTCAACCATTAAACATGCAGCGTTGCAAAATGATAGGGTCATAGCCTCTTTTAAACACGTTTGATAACGATTGTATGAAAGTGATTATGACCAAGGATCTTACGAAGTTTTGAAATAACGTCACATTAGAAGTCAGGTTGTGATAGTGCTTGTGTGTAAGAGTTCTTAAATTATAATTTTGCAAAGGATTTTCAAAGTTTTTGGGTAAGGATACCCCCGCTGGAGTAGCCTTTTAGTTATAAAAAGATTACGAATATTATAGTCCTCAACTCCACTACAAGCTCTAGAAAAACAAGTTGAGAAACATATACCACATAAGAAGTTGCTCGGGGAACATCCCCATCTAAGTGGGGATAATTTACAATATCAAAATTACACCTCTCTTGTCATGGATTTTGCTAATTATTTCTCCATTTCAATACAGAGATATAAATCGAGAAACAAACGACCGTATCAGAATATTAGCTGTGCTGAGTTTCTATAGAAGAAAGGAAAGGATTTTCAATGTTGAAAAATGTCATACAGATACCGAGAGGCGTCATTGAATGCTTCAATTACATTTGCCTGAGTATCTAGTGGAAGACTCAACGTGCACTCGTTTTCATAGCAATACAAAAACAAATCTACGACAAGAGGTTCTGTGGGTACAGTTCGTACCCATAGGACTACCAACAGTTTGTAAACGGTAGTTCCATACCTGACGAAGATATTATATAATAGGAAAATAATTGCTTCACAAACGTCTTGTCAAGTCCACATAGTGTAATTGTCCAAACTGCCGTAAGTAAAACACGCTTGAATAGTTTTACAGGCCAACAAGGAGTGTTTTTTTCTAGCGAAAGTTTTTGAATCGGAGCAAGACGCCTGTCTTTGATAAGGTTTTGTGGTAATGTTGTAATATAATGTGGAAAAGTCATAAGTACTTATAGATGAAACTTGACGTTTATTGCAACTTTTATCGAGAACGTCTCCTAAGTTTATTGAGATTGCTGGTTTTAGTCTCGGTTATTGCACATTTTCTTCTGCTATTCCTATTTTAGAAGTTCTGACATGCTTTACCATCCCAATGCTTGTTTTAGGGTTTAGTTCAGATGTTTTTCATATCTTACCTGCATGCCTGTTAGGACCCCATTTATCTCTCCAAGCCAGACCACAAGGGGTTTGTGGTACGCTACCACCAGGCATGAACGAGTGTAGGAAAGCTTCAATGTCATTTTTATATGTCTCGTCGCTTGTGAATTCATAGAGCAGCAACTGCAATGGAGTGAAATAATACATAGATACATAAACACTTGAAATCGTCTCTTGATCGGACATATGTCTAAACGGTTGATGTGCAACTAAACTGTCAAAATGCATGATACCAATTTGTATCATGTGCCGCCTAGCACCAACCAATCGGGTTCCAATAGGCACATTTGATTTTGCGATTTACGAACAGTTTTTTCTTCTCCGATTACTACCGACTGATACAACAGGGATATTTATTTATTTATTTTTTCTCATAAGAAGCCTTGGTTCATGGGTTCGTATTTTTTAATGGGGAGCTAAGGGCCCCTTGTTGGATCAGTTATAGAGAAGAACTTCAAAAATCTTCTCTGAAACTACAAGAGATACAGGTTTAATATTTTTTATTTATTATCAGCTTATGGATCCTCTACCAGTTTTGTTCAAATGGTGACCCTGGGGTCAAATTTGGCTCCGCACCAGGTGTCGCAGTTTTACATAGACTTATATATAGGTAGGTAATAACTTTAAAAATCGTCTTCTCTGAAACTGCAAGAGTCAAAGGTTTAATCTTTTGTATTTACACTCAGCTTATGGTCTTCTACCAAGTTTGTTTGAATGGTGACCCTGGGGTCAATTTGGCAGGGGGGGGGGGTCACATGTTTTACATAGACTTATATAGGTAAATATTTAAAAAATCTTCTTCTCTGAAACTACAAGAGCCAACAGTTTAATATTTTGTATTTACACTCAGCTTATGGTCCTCTACCAAGTTTGTTCAAATGGTGACAAGGGTCAAATTTGGCTCTGCCCTTGGGTCACATGTCAAACTTGGTTTTAGTGTTTATATTAATGATAGTTTGATTTATTTTAAAGATAGCCAAACTTAAGCCAAATACATCCCTCCCCCTGAAATAACAAGACCATCTGATAGTAGCCATAGTAATGAGATGAAGTAATCAGATTGATAAATATCACATGGCCAGGTAATTAAAAAGTAATCATTGATATACAATTTTACATTTCTTATATATTACTTTAATTGTTTTGCTATATTATACACACCTGGTAATCTTACACCCAGTCCAGCCGTTTAGTCCCACTATAAAAGTCAACGCCAAATCTACTATGGTGATGAATTTCAAAAAGATTATCTAGTAGATACTAGTACTCGAATTTATGAAGGCTCCCGGTCATGATTTATACTAATTTAAAAAAATGCGAACACATTTCTTCCACTCGAGGATAATACATCATTCGGCGGGGGATATCAATTCATCGAATTTGCTTGTTACTCATTCATTTTGAATCTGATGAGTAAATACTCATCGCAGTAAAAAAATATCTACATTTCTGATTTTGGGTCGTCTTCCTGTGTACTTTGATGTTATCATGTTATCATGTCGATTTTAAAATATCATCGTCTAGTCAATAATCCGTCCAAACTTCTTGCAGATGGTTTGCTTGAATCCAATAGTCTTCATCATAAAGGTATTCATTCATGGTATTCAGAAATTGTATCAATTCTAAAAGTACTAAACATGGACATTGATCAATTTTCTCCCCACTCCCCCTCAGTAATGTCAATGTCAAAACTTGTAAAAACAGTAAAACTAAAAGTATTTGAAAAATTCCAGGAAAACTGGGACAAAGACAAAACTAAGCTCCTTCAGGAAAACTGAGAACTTAATTCAGTTTTAAACATGATTTTCAGTTAGAAGAGTACATGTGTAGTATCGATACTTTTGAAAAACGTACTGCCATTGCTAAATTTCGTTTAAGTTCCCATAAACTGAAAATCGTAACTGGTAGATATACTAATACTCCTATGGAACATAGATTGAGTGAACATTGTACCAGTAATTCTATAGATGATGAGATGCATTTCCTCCGAACATGTCCTTACTATTCGGATGAAAAGAACTACTTTATTAACATGCATCTCTTCAGAATGTTCTAATTTCTCCAGCCCGGTTTTTGCATAATCAACTTATTTGGCTATTATCTTGTTCACATTCTGAAAGCATTGCGTACTTATTTAATGCAGTCTTCTAGAAAACACAAATAACTTTAATAGTCATTATAAGTACTATAAAATTACTGGTGTCCGCATATGCAACTCTGCAGTTCTGCAGGTTAGAATATTCTAGGCCCATTCTCCATATTTTTATCTGGATGTAAATGGAGGATCAGCCTGACATGTTCATCCCTGTTTGGCGCCATATAACCTTTCTTGTGTTGGTGCGCCGTAAAACCTAATTCAAACTAAATTCAACCACGGAACTGCCCCCAAATACTTCGTTTAATTTTATCTATGATGATTTACAGTTTACTCCAACTCAAAAAACTGAACCTTCATGAATACCGTCATGGCAGTAATATATTACCGGTTTTTGGTGTCAAACCAGTCAGGAAGTACTTCCGTACGATGCTAGAATAGTTCCATGGAAAAATCCAAAGATTCTAATTTGCATGTTTTTTTTCTCAAGATTAGTTTTTATTTCATTGTTATACCTAACCTGATGCTAAAGTATTATGTCTAGAAAGTATTTTACTGTGTTTGTCAGGACTATTTCTTTGGAGAGTATTGAGCACAGAGGGTAGTTAGAGATGCGGGTTTGACGTGTTTATTTCAAAATACGCATAGTGTGAATGATTGACGCAAAATGTTGAAACACTGAATGTGTTTTTTTTGCAGATATGGGACAGTTGCAAGCACATGTGTGTAATTCACAGAATTAAAGTGCATTTAGGTGAGCAAATGTTATGGAAATTGCGACTGATCTACAAAAATAGCTTATTTTGCATTGTGTTCAATGGGCTGTATTTCACCGGTCTGACACCATATGCGGATTGTCGAGCGATATACTAGTACTTACTGCAGCTTCAACCATGGAACTGTCCCAGTTAAAGCTCCATGGTACACCGCTACTATAAAATCCCTTGGCGTCACTGAGATAACCCGCGTCATTGGTAGCCTTATACAGCCAGGCGGCGGCAACTGCCATGTCATCCTCTTCACTATTCGAACTGAAACATTCGCAAATACATTTCTTACTATTAGCCATACTTACTCAAGTCTGGGATCGTCAAGCCCAATCTGTGTAACTTTAAAGCAGCATATCTCTTAAGACGGTGCTAGGAGGCGTGAGCGGTGTTGTACTTAACATTACCTCTCACGAACAGACTCAATAAAACCGAGTCTGCTACGTTTATCTTTGTTTGTGTTTGTTGCTTCCAAGGAATCCTCTTTTCAGTATTTATTGACATTCACACTATCATTTGTTTAGTGCTGTGTGGCGGCCGTAAAAAGTCGCCCTGACTACAAATTAGTAGTGTTATTACTTACTGGTCCTTTGGGATCGTCAAGCCCAATATCGTTGTGGCTTTAAAGTAGAATACCGCTTAAGCCGGTGCTAGGAGGCATGAGAGGTGTTGCACTTAACATTACCTCTCATGAACAGACTGAATACAGCCGAATCTGCTACTTTTATTTCTTGTTTGTGTTTGATGCTTGCAAGGAATCCCCTTTTAATTATGTATATTCATACTGTTAGTTTCATTTCCTTCATCTCGCGAAACATCGTTAATCACTCAGTTCCATTAAATTTGTAAATTCTTCTACATTTGTAAAAATGCATCTGATTTACAATAAGAAACGTAATATGACAGCAGGATTTCTGCATTGTTTCATAGATATTCCCTTGGTTTAGAAGAAAGAGTACCAACGTTAGTTTATAGTTCTAGAGCTCAGACATTAGCATTTAGGTAGGTCTGGAAAATAAAATTAAAAATTCTTGGCAAATCTCCTTAGTTGTATACCATAACATGTGACGATAATCCCGTCATACCATAACAACAGTCTTTTATCATATAAAGAGGAAAGCACAGTGGCGAACTGCAAAAAGATGCAAAATGCTAGGGTCATAACCGGTTTTGATCAACATTTTAATAAGTTTAATAAAGATTGTAAGAAAGTGATCATGACCAAGGAAGTTTGTAAATTACGGCACCAAAAAAGTTCTTAAATTAGTTTTATATTTTAACAGTGGTAATAACAGTTTATGGTAACGGTAACCCGAGTGGCCTTGGAACAGTCAGTGGTAAAAAAAAGGTTGCTGGGGGAGTGGGGGAATTAAACCAGGTTCTAGGTGCACAAAACCTCGGATACGTCATTAGCATATGAATTGATTTAAAAAGTGATAACTTATCCGTAAAGGTTTTTTTTCACAGTGATTACTTACCCATAGAAGTCACTACATAAAAAACTGTTTTCGAAGTGATTACTTACCCAGAAGTCCTTACGCCCATATGCACTGTATTCAAAGAGACAACTTTAACTTTAGATTTAACTTTAGATAAATTGAATATGACGTCATTAGCGTATGAATTGATTTTAAAAGTGATAACTTATCCGTAAAAGTTTGTTTTCACAGTGATTACTTACCCATAGAAGTCACTACATAAAAAACTGTTTTCAAAGTGATTACTTACCCAGAAGTCCTTACGTCCATATGCACTGTATTCAAAGTGACAACTTAACCATAATATTTTGTTTTCAAAATTATAACTTACCCGTAAAAATTTGTATTCAAAGTGATTACTTACCCATAGAAGTCCTTACATATTGGATGTTTACAAGTAGATATAAAAGTTGAACAGAAAATATAGCATTCAAGAACTACACATAGAAACAAACAATAATTACAACCCTTACTTACCCTCCTGTCATCCCAATACAACGGGGACAGTGTTAATAAAGATATCCCCGACAGGTTATATTGAATATAACCTGTAAATGCTGCCTTGTTTGTTATAGAATAATTCTCTGACAAACAAGGCAGCATTTATAGGCAATATAAGTGTAACACATAGATGATCATGTATACATGAATAAAAAAGCATAGACAGCCACAAATAAATTAAAGTACTCAATGGCTTGGCAGAAGCCAGAGCAACAAGAGAACAAACCATTAAGGGTGCGACTAGACAGTATTTAAGATAAGCATCAAATGTTACCGTCCTTTGAGGGTTTAGGTAGACGTCAAAAATGACTACTTACCCATAGAAGTCCTTAGCTACAGTGACACAGTCGCTGTACTTTCCGCGATTGGCTTTGGCCCATGTATACAAACTCTTTGCTGCTGCCAATAGTCTGTCGGCATAACCCGGGTCTGAAACAACAAGAACATTAACAGATACTGATATTTTTCATTGCAAGTCAAAATAAAATACCTTCCATCGTTTTTCTTAAAAGCACTTGAAGCACATTGCATATTAATTATCAGCAATCTACGGTTTTCTGAACGCGTTCATTTTGAACTGATATTAGTCTTTTATTTTATTTATATTTTATCAATTACCGTTAAATATACTGTTCACTGTTCATTAAATAAGTAAACCAACTATGTAAACTAAAACGTATGGTTAAAGAAACTAACCTGTCAAACAACAGTAAAATTACACTACAAAACCAATAATCAAAACTCTATCCAGGTGTTCAGTTCATATAATAATGCATATGTGCCGATTAAAAGCATAGGTTTTTGGTTCTTAAAATACCCGTGATTGAGTAGGCGTAACATTAATTATAAGTTGGTAACCCTTAATTCGACGCTCCAGTTTTGGGGTTTGGCCTGGCTGGTTAAAGCCATTTATATTGTGACTACAGAGTTTGGATTCTCAGAATATTTAAGTTATATATAATATTTATATATATCTATCGTTGTCAGTAGGTTTAGAAATGGTGTACATATTTTGTAAAATGTTGCTGTTGTTGGCGGCATAGCTACTTTATAAATGTGTGATATTAAGATACTTTTCACCAAAATCGACGTGGTTTCTTATCAAAAAAACATATATATGAGCTTGTACGTTAAAGATGAATGGCTACAGTACCCTTTCTGTAGTATTATCAATTAATAAATTTAACTCTTAAACATCATATGAACATTTCTTGATAGTCTCGGAGAGAAACATATATTAAAAACCGCTACTAAGTTGCATGTAAAAATAAGTATTATTTGCATGACGTAGATACTACTTTTACCATTGCGTGACTGCACGAGTATGAATTGTATAGATGCACAACTATTGCCAGATAATTGATAAATACATTTTCCTGTGGATTAATTCTCCTGCTCAAAGTTTTCTACGTCATCAAATAAAATCTTATTCTCGCTTTTCACAGATATTGCAATGCGTGAATTGTAAATATCTATTGTTGTGATTTGATTTCGATTTAAATGAACATAAACATAAACATGTTCATGAAAAAAAACATGGCCGGAAAACTTTATTGTACACTGTTCACAGATCTTCTAGTTTTCTCATTGATAATTATTAGTTGTTTTTCTATAAGTTTCCGTTTTGGCTGTCCTATTTTACTAAGTTTCGGATTTTAGGTACGTAAAGCGTTAGTAAAGGCTTATGCAGACATAATTTATTCTTGTCATTTATATGCAAGTGTACATAGCAAAAAAATCTAGATATTGAGGAAAAATGCGAAAATTGACATGTACTCGCATATCATAATCTACTACCATATTTAGTTTACCCTTCGCTTCTCAGAGAAGCCGTAAATACTTTTATTCTTGCGTGCTGAAACTGTTCAAAGCCATGAGTTTCGGCCACTGCATCAGCTCAATGCACAATATATTAATTTTAAAGCCAAACACTTGTCGTATAGGTGAGGAATCAGTAAAGCGCCCCGAAACAAACCTATTCCTGTATCCTCAGGTGTCGAACAATCTCCCTAAATATAATCCTATATTATCTTCCTTTTTATGCATTATGTGTATAGGGGCTTTCAGTATACTTTTCCGCCCCTTGTTTTGCATCTACTTAGTGAACTTTATGTTTATATTTGATTTTTGTAAACGTCTGAAAAATGAAAATTATCGATATTTTAAATACAAGGAGGGTTGTGGAAATCTGTTAATGCACAAATTATTCTAATTTGAGGAGGTCACTGTCTACAAATGACATTTTGACTAGGAACAATTCTTTTTTAGTTTCTATGGACCTGCAACAATTTTCCTTTACAAATATGTTTAGGAAAAACGTTATGATTTAGAAATAGAAGTACACGAGCTTAAACGCGGTTATATTATATAGGGAATAAAGAAAAGTAATTTCGGACATCAATAGAATAACACGATAATGAGAATAGCACAACTCGAGTGGAAGTACCTCCGCACATATCCTTAAAAGCCAAATATCCCGAAGCCATTGCCGCAACCGATTCGCCTGCAATGTCACTTCCGTGGCATCCAGAATCCGTTCTCCAGCCCACACGCCATTGGTTCATGGTCTCCGGGCGACCCCAGTAGGCGTGGTCTTGATGGCCATCTCCTACCTGAACAATATAAACATTTTCGGATTGTAGTCCAGTACATCGCGTTGTTGTGGGAATTACGCGCTTGATTTGAATGTCTCAGATCAAATAACAGAGGAGACACTTCCCATTTCGGTTTTTTATTTGAAATTGAATAAGGTGCCAGGTATTCGTAACTGGTTCGTTCAGGGATGACCTAAATTGGCTCAGGGTGCACT
Organism: Cyrtodaria siliqua; assembly: GCA_037043455.1. Taxonomy (NCBI): domain Eukaryota; kingdom Metazoa; phylum Mollusca; class Bivalvia; order Adapedonta; family Hiatellidae; genus Cyrtodaria; species Cyrtodaria siliqua. The sequence goes on along the minus strand of JAWPHD010011058.1, from coordinate 50,452 downwards.
TTTATAAATTAGAAACTGCAGCACACAAAAGCAATTACAGCGTAGATCCGTACTGTCCCATAAACTAAATCAAACGAGCAAATAAGATATTCAATGGACAGGACAATACAAGACATTCAATGGACAGGACAATACACAAGACAAAGACTGGTAAAGACGGGGTATAGAGTTTGCACATCTCATCGTTTAAGGGTGTCAACCTAATTGGCCAACAGTAACGACGTTAATTTTAAAGCAAACAAGCAGCATACGTTTTTAACAGGGTTATCAGTATAGACTTCCGATGAAACTATTAACAATTTAGAAAAAAACTTTAGCTGTAAAAACAGATGTATATGGTGAACATAATATCTTAATCAAAACTAGAGATACCAACCTGAACATAGTTTCGCTGCTGATCAGGTATCCAACATTTGTGGAAGTAGTCTAGGGGTGTTCTGATCATATCACAAGCCATGCCCTTCTGTCCCGCCGAATCGTAACCGTCCTTGAACTCTAACATGCCGTACAACAGCACCGTGGCGGACCATGCCATCGGTAGGTTGAACTTCACATGGTCCCCGGCTTAATAATAAGATGAAAAAGTGTTTCAACAATCTTTAATAATAAACATTGAACTTCACATGGTCCCCGGCTGTCACGAATTCAACATCAAGATGAAAGAGAGCAGTTTTTCAACACTATTTAATAATAAATACTGAACTTCACATGGTCCCCAGCTGTCATGAATTTAATAATACGATTAAAGAGAGCAGTTCGTCAAAACTCTGTAATAATAAATATACAATCAATTTTAAAATCATTTAAAGGAGCGTGTTCATTCAGAAGCTCGGAAGCTACACATTTTCATGTTGTTTTTTTCTAAATTGTCATCCTGCATGGAGAAAGCATGCCCAAATCTGCTCTTGCAGTTTTAATTAACGGTTTGGCTTTCGCATAAAAGATAGTCTGAGTCTGTCTACACACATATAACACTACCTTATATCTACGCGATTTTTTAATGTAAAATATTAAATACTCAATATTACTGCATTTATATGTATGCAAAGCTATTTTATGAGTATTCTAAGAAGCAACAAGGTTCGTATTCGAGTTCTGTAAATTATTAATTATGATCAAAACAATATCTTGAATAAAATGCTGCCCAGCCGTTTATTCCTGCCGGAGAACTACGAGTTTTTACGATTTTATCGTACATGCGCAATGCCATTCAGTTGAACGAAAACAAACTACTCCGGGCAGTTCCGATAGTAAACGAATCGATCGGAACTCGTCGCCAATCCGACGAGGCAGTTCCGATTGTAAACGAATAAGATCGGAAAATCTCCGTAATCGGCTTGTCTAAAACAATTACGAATACAATTTCAAAAATCCGATCTTTTCTATCCTGTCTTTCCCCAGCAAAACGCATATGACATGGGGTGAAATTATTGCCGTTTACCTTTTTCATAGTCCTCTTTACAATTAAGTAAAGTTTATATCAATTGGTGGACAAAAAGATATAGGTAGAGCATCTTTAACGTTTAACATTTTCGGTGGATCAGACTACTTGTACGCATTAATTAGATCATTGCAAGAATATGGAAATGTTGCAAGTTTTAAATGTGACTTTTGCAAACACCACTCTGATGCATATAAGAAGAAGAAGAAGAAGAAGAAGAAGAAGAAGAAATTTTATTGACTTAAACTATTACATAGTTTTTCATTATATAAACATACATTTTACAAATATAATTTGTCTACAATAACAAGATTAGTACAGGTTCATTAATTTATGAATTAAAATGAAAAAAGAAGAAGAAAAAAGGAGATATATCATGGAGAAAAATAAATAAATATATATATAGGAATCAAAATCTAATATCTAATACGGTACAATAGAACAATTGTATTATAGTGAGGATGAACGAGATTTATAAGTTATTTATCATGGTACGCCTTAAAAAGAAAGCTTCTGAGATGTATTTGCTAAAATTGATAACATCTTTTTTGTTTGTTGACTGAAGGAGAGCAATGAATTTAAACATACTAAGCCTATGGGTATAATATCGTTTTATATATTTACTTCTGATTGTGTTATAAACAAGACATATTAACGCAAAATGGAACTCGTCCTCTATATCATTAGTGTTACATATATGACATATCCGTTCATGTCTTTCTAACCTTTCACGAGAATACCTCCCTGTCTCGATCCTTAAACTATGAGAGGACAAGCGTAATCTGGTTACCACACTGCGATCGCGCCTGGTATGCAATACATCTAGATAATTATCATATTCAAAATGGTGTTTAACAGATTTGTAAAGAGTTAGCACTCTATTCGTTTCAAGGTCGGTTGACCAGTTTTGTTTTCATATATATATATTACTGAAGACATAATTTCAAAAGATAAGGTCTATGTCTACAATTCTATATTTTTTAAAAAAGATTTAGGCTAATTACAGTGGCCTTCATAAGCCTGTCCTTTATTTTTTACACATATTATAATAGCGATATTTAATTGTAATTGAAAGTATAAAAAGAAACACACCGTCATACCAGCCGCCGCTAAGGTCATGACCATCATCAGCATCGTGCACGTTCGAGTCTCCACGCCAAGGAATCGGGTTATTAGCCGGCAGATATCCAGATCTCTGGGCATCGTAGAACAATATAGATAACTTCAGGGCCTCTTTGTAATCATACTTCATACTGGAGCCTAGAATACAGAAGAAGTCCGCAGATGATTCACTTCAGAATTATGTTTAATGAAGTAAATGTATCGCTTGTTTTAGTCTTTGTCTTAGTATAATAGTTATACCTGCGGACCATGAATAGATTTTGGATTTATGCATGTTTTTGACGAGTTAATTAATTACAATTTCAATATACATTACTTAATTAATATGCTCCTGCTTGGGATGTTGCAGCATTGCTCCAGGAGTTTTGAACCTCAATTATGACTAAATCCACCTCCTTAAAACGATCCGTTGCTGCAGCTTCATACTGACAATCTAGAGCTGTTAATATTGTATACGAATACATGTAATTGCTACTTATAAAACAAAAGTAAGTATACAAGTCGAACAAAAAATGTAGCATTCACAGAACACAGTCAATCGAAAACACGAATTAAAACAAAACAATTACAGTGTTAATAAAAACCAAGGCATGTGACATCACAAATACATACGGGCTGACAATAGCGCTGCCGCCTTGGAACGGTAAGTGGCAAACAGGCCGCTGGGGGTTTAAACCAGGTTCTGGGGTGCACTAAACTTCACTCTTACCCTACTGTCATCACAATAAAAATAGAACGTGTAAAGAAAGAAATCCGCGGCAGACTATATTTTTTAACAAACACGGCAGCATTAATAGACAATATAAGTATATCACATAGATGATCATGTATATATGAATAAAACAAAAGTCTAGAAAGCCACAGTACAAGCGCTCAATAACTTATCAGAAGCCAGAGCAACAAGAGAACACCATTAACGGTACGGCAAGCAAGATTTCAAACAAAACATAAAACGCTACCGTCCTTTGAGGATTTAGGTACTTCAAACTTCATCCGTGGTCGCAGGAACAATATAATCTATGAACATTAGCCATTTGCATCGGGCGACCGTTCCATCCAGTTAAACAAGTACACCGCATAAGACTAGAAAATCCTTTACACGACCCAAGACCACCGGAATAAAAAGCACCCAATACATATACTTTATTAAGAAGAACATCCAGTTGATCAGCGTTTTTTTCTTAAGAAGACTACTGATACATGGACGTAGTAGTCTTCCCACACAAATAAAATATAAATATTACCGCATCCAGTACACCCGTGAGAAACTGGTGCTGCAGTGACGGGTGATCCAGTAACAACCGGTGCTGCAGTGACGGGTGATCCAGTTACAACCGGTGCTGCAGTGACGGGTATTCCACCCCCACCACCACTAGAACTAGCAGGTGCATTTGTAGCTCCACTGCCTGTAGATGATCCGCTGTTACCGGTAGAACTTGATCCACCTGCTGACGCACCTGTTTGCAAAAATGTAACAATGCTGTGTACAAAAAACACCAGATCTGGTTGTTTATAAAATGATGAATGACAAGACATTTTACTGCTGAATCACATACACACGTTTCAGTGATGCTAATAAAAGGCGCATCTAGGGAGAGACTGGAAGTGGCTTAAATAAACCAGCGCATGTAAACAACTCTCTCTGTGCATGCAGACGATGTGAAAAAAATGTACTTACACATCAGCCAGGAGTTAAGATTTGCAATTCATTGACGCCGATTCATTTCGTTGAAACGATTATATTTCCTATTATATTTATATTTATATTTCTTTATTAGAATTGTGTCATTTCATTCGTTTATTTAAATTTCCACTTTTTATCACATAAAATAGCACTTCTATAAACTTTGGTGCCAAAATAAATGCAATCTGATGACTACACAGATCACAATGCCATGTTTTCACACTGCCAGAAAATAATTCATGATATATATAATCAGTGTTAAATGAAAAACTGATTTCCATCTATAGTTATTACTTACTGATCCTTTGGGATAATCAAGTCATATCTGTGTAGCTTTAAAGTAACACCCTTTAAGCTGATGATAGAGGACATGACTGGTGTTGCACATTATATTACCTCTCATGAACAGATTCAATAAAATCGAGTCTGCTACTTTCCTCTCTTGTTTTTGTTTGGTGTTTCCAAGGGATCCCTTTTTCAGTATGTATTTACAGAGAGAGAGAGAGAGAGAGAGTGAGAGAGAGAGAGTATACTAGAATGCGTTCTAAACCAAGTGTGAGACATGTATCTATAAACACTGAACATGTGCCTTACATTTGACACTTCTGGTAAACACACTAAGAATGTAATGTTATCATCAAAGGTACTTTTTCTATATTTGAACATTTTTCACCTAATTATAATATTCATCAGGAAATGTACACACCTCTGTAACAGGAATGTAGTGATCCAAATTAAAGAAAGATCAGTTCACAGTTAAGGGTTAAAAGAAATAAGAATACTATTTTCGTGAAGTGTTTACACATTTTCCATTCAGTTGTTTTACATGTTTCCATCTGCAGTACCCATTTAACTACTGCATGTAGTCTGCTGTAAGCAGGGGCGGATCCAGGATTTCAGCTTGGTGGTGGTGGGGGGGTAAGATTTTGGTCAATATTCGGGTCTGTTTCTAGCCTCATAAAACGGTTGCGGTAGTGGATTGATAGGGTAAAAAAGTCCGTATTCAGTGAATGAATGAATGAATGGTGTTTTACGGCACGTCGACCTTAACAATGTGTTAATTAAAGAACTCATTAGCCATTATGCTTTGAGCTAGCGAAGCGAGTGAAAACAAAATTATACTGAAGGCGTGCATCGAAATTGTTTGATGGAGGGGCGTAAGATTTTGGTCAATTTTCGGGTGTGTTTCTAGCCTCATAAAACGGTTGCGGTAGTGCATTGATAGGGTAAAAAAGTACGATTTCAAATAAAAGGATTTAAATTAATTAAAGCACTCATTAGCCATTATGCGTCGAGTGAGCGAAGCGAGCGAGAATATGTTTTATACTGAGGGCGTGCATCGAAATTGTTTGATATTTTATCTACAGTAACATGGACATACATGTATGATCCGGAATTTTAAGACCCCCCCACCAACCCCTGTATCCGCTAGTGGTAAGCACTACCGCGTGAATTTGTGTAAACCTCTCAGCTTATGATCACACAGGCTCCTCCCTCATATTTTCAGTTAAATATTTTTTTATGAGGTGGAATTTGCAATATTTTGAAAAAGGACATTCTGATTTAAACTTAGAAACTAAAGAAAGCTCCATCTAGCCTAGTGGCTTTTATACAGCAAATGGGCCTCTAAAAGTTGCAAGTAGGTATAAAAGTCGAACAGGAAATGTAGCTATCACAAAACACAGTCAACCAAAAACACTCATTAAACAAACACCAATTACAAAGTTAATAACGCTAATGTACGTGACATCACAAACACATACGGGTTGACACTAGGGGTACCGCTTTGGAACTGCCAGCGGTAAACAGGCTGCGCGGGGGTTTTGTGTTGGGGATGGTTTAGACTAGGTTTTGGGGTGCACCAAACCTCCCTCTTTTACCATGTTGTCATTCACCCCAACAATAAAACGGGACAGTGTAAATAAAGAAATCCCCACCAGGTTATATTTTCTAACAAACAGTGCAGCATTAATACGTAGTATAACACTTAGGTGATCACGTATATAGTGGCTCTTAAACGAGTTCCCATTTCATATAAGATTTATGAAACAAGTTATGAATTATTTTAATTTTAACGAGCCTTTTGGCGAGTTAAAATTAGAAATAATTCATAACGAGTTTCATAAATCTTATATGGAATGGGAACGAGTTTAAGATCCTTTTTATTACATAACATTGCAATCAAATTAGTAAAAAATAATTCAGATGGACATAGAACCGCCAAGACGTCAGACACACTTGAGCGCCAAAACGTCATAAAATATGTGACGTCGTAACGTCGCGTCTCACACATAACGTTGCGTATAAAAGAGTTCGTGTTTTACCTCTTTACAAAATAGCTGTTTAAGCCAACTTTTTAACAAACCAACAACAATGTTTTGTATAACGTGCATTATTTTTATAAGCTGTCACAAATAATAAGTTTATGACTCAGATCTGGGTGAATTTGTAATAAATAAAATAGTTTCAGTTAATAAACTTGCATAGTGTTACAGGTTTAACTCAACCAATCAAAATCGTTGCAGGTTGTATTACACGTGTGTCATACAATAGAATATTAAATGGGTGTTCGACACTGCTAACAAGGGACGTTATGTGACAAATATAAATATAAAAAGTCCAGCAACTCATAACTGCTTGGTTGGTAGAAGCCGGAGCAAGAAGAGAACAAAACCAATAAGGGTACGACAAATTTAACTCATTCTGGCATTGACCTCATTCAATTCATCTGCCAAATAAACTGGACCGATAGTACAAATAAAACAAAAAAACTTTAAACAACTTCTCCTCATGAACTTATGATATGATCTTCACGAAATACCATCCGTATTATTATTGCACTCACACAATGGTAGCAACCTACGTCACGCGCACGCGCCAAAACGGATCCGTTTACATACACGGAATAGATGGTAAGTGGATTTTTATTAAGATTTACAAAACATTTGGTAAATTGACAATGCCCACCGTACCACATGGATGAGAAGATTTTTATTAAACATTACATAAGCTATAAACTCCCAGCCGTTTGTCAGTTTACATCGATACAAACTCATTTCAAAGCCGGGTACCGTTTACATTTTGGTGGAAATGCGATTGTATCGAAGTAAACATCCACTTACCAGCTCCCAGATCGAGTTTCTGTGTATGTAAACGGATCTGTTTTAGAGCGCGTGCGCGTGACGAAGGTTGTTACCCTTGTCACGGCTAATATGTTTCTTCAATCAAGGTTCATCCGTAGAAAAAAATAGGTCACTGTGTAAAAACAAAGAAAATCATCTTTTCAAACGCCAATGTAACGTCTTTCAGTGTATTTCAATTGCGGTCGATCGGTCGGAATATAGGTCGAATAAAAACTTAAAACAACAACTTCTAAAGAAGCGATGCTCGTGTAGTAATGAAACATCAACTCTAGCATTAATGTATTTCCATTTGTTTTTCAAATCATGTCATTCCGACACAGAACAAAGACACAAGGTCAGTGAAAACAAAATGCAAACATGTTCAAGCTTGGTAAAATCAAATTGATCAGACTAGATAACTATGTCAAATATTATACTAAATATCTCATATGTTTCTGTTTGCATATTGGAACCCACTCCTTTGAAGTTATTCAAATCATGACAATCTGCAAAATACTAGCTCTCTAGATCAAATCAAAGAAAACACATAGAAAACACAAATGCAAACATTTCAAGCTAGGTAACTAAGTCAAATATTGTATTCTCATTTCTGTTGCATCTTGGCTTCGACTCCATTGAAGTTATTCAAATCTTGGCAGCCTGCAAAATACTAGGTCGTTCAATCAAATCAAAGAAAACCCATTAATTAAGTAATTTAAAAAAAACAATGACAACTAATTGATGGAACTTTACCCATAGTATCCTTTGTATAAAGCGACTTTAATACGTAAAATGTAAACTATATGTACTATATAAAGATAACAAAGAAATACATACTGAAAAGAAGATCCCTTGGAAGCAAACAAACACAAACAAGATAGAAAAGTAGCAGACTCGGTTTTATTGAATCTGTTCATGAGAGGTAATATAGGTTGAAACACCTCTCACGCTCTCTAGCACCGGCTAAAGCGGTATTCTAATTTAAAGCCACGAAAATTAGTCTAGATGATACAACCAGTAAGTAATAACACTACTGATTTGTAGTCGGGCGACTTTTAACAGCTGCCACACAGCACTAAACAAACGCTAGTGTGAATGTCAATAGATACTGGAAAGGAGATCTATTGGAAGCAACAAACACCAAAAAAGATAGAAGAGTAGCAGACTCGGTTGGTTTTATTGAGTCTGTTCATGAGAGGTAATATAAGGTGCACCTTCTCTCAATGGAACCGGCTTAAGCGATATTGAAATTTAAAATCACACAGATAAGGCTGAGAGACACATTTAAAGGACTTCTAAATATATAAATTATTTCGGAAAATATAGGTAAAGCATAGCCATCTAAACATTTTTAAAATACTTCATCACAGGAATTAATTGGGAAATATTAATAAAGTTTCTTCATCAGCGTCCTAGTAATGCGTTCATTCCGATTTGTTAGTTAAGTCCGACTAAACACAGTACAAATCCAAACACATATTTAAAATAATTAATTTGTCAGAAACATAGCTATATTCTTGATATTTTTTTTTCTAGATTATTGATACATTTCTGCAGTCAGCAAAACACATCCCTCCACCCCTGATCAGACAAGATACAAGGTACATGGAACATAGAGCATTGGTTATAGAAGTCCATTTTATTCAATTTTATTTATTTGTGTTTTTACATAGAGTAATTGCTATCAGTAGCTATTACACTCCATACAAGTTAATTTGAAGAAACCCATCTTTTCTAATCACCTCAACGATACTCGGGTGAGCGACTGAGTAATTTAATTTTGTGGGGGAATTACCTCCCTTAACATATATATATATATACTGATGTTGCTGTAAGATTGATTGAAGTATTTATGCTGCTTTATTCAGATTTAAATAATTGGAATATTGATGTAAAATAAAGTTACTTGTTTCTACATATTAAACATATGTTATGGAGGGACTGCAATGCAAACCTTATGACCGTTACATTTACTTCGTGGGTGAAGAAGGGGTCATCTGGTTCAGGATTTGTAATCTTGAGCTTATGATTTCTAACTCTAATTTCGGCATACCTTGGGAAAACGTCCTCCTTTTTGGTCAGATAATGAAGTTAAGCAGCGGTTTTAACTGCGTCTAACACTAGCTTGTTGGTGGTTCTTAAATTCACTATTCACCTACTGACTATGCTCCACAAACATGGTGAACGCTTCTTATCTTCAAAGGGCCGAGTGGTTAGAGTTTCTGGCTTGAAATCACTCGCCCCTCGACGCTGTGGGTCCGATCCCTCATGGGCCTAGGAATCTTTATGTGAGGAAGCTATCCAGCTGGTTTGCGCAACGTCGGTGGTTCTACCCAGGTGCCAGCCCGTGCACGAAAACTGCCCTGAGGACACCTGGGGTCTTCCTTCACCAATGGAAGCTGAACAGGCGCCACGTGACTTCATCTGTTGGTGCGACTAAAATCCAATTCAATTCTATCTTCAAACATCAATATAATACCAATTTACTTACCTTCAATTATATATGTTCCGTCACATCCACTGTCCCCGCTAATTTGACCGTTATATTCCACACTTACCTTCAATTGTATATGTTCCGTCACATCCACTGTCCCCGCTAAGATGACCGCTATATTCCACAAGAAGATCCTCCCCGGCCGCAAGATCTTTGTCCCATGGCATGTTTTCTATAGTATATTCCGAGCTACTGTGAGATATGACGGTCCCCTTCCATATCTGTTGGGACAAGCAAACAACAAATCAGACCAGATGAGCATGCCTTTCCACACCTTCTTCAACATTTTGGGTTGGCAATATGGCACATTCTTTCCCGTTCTTTACTTTTCGCAACCAGAAATTTATCAAAAACTATATTTCCTGTTTAATTCAATGAAAAACAAATAATTCCAGTGCTCTATTTCGTACTGGAAGCGTTCAGAAATTTCAAATTTGGCCTATAGACAGAATACTAGGAATATCGCCAGCTAGCTTGCGTTAAACTTAAGTGAAGGGTATGTGAAAAAGAACGAATGTGTTACCCCATAATCGTCATTCAACAAAATAAATACTACCAAATTTACAGTTTATATCAACCACCTTTTAAGCTTCGATTAAATCTAAATTATCGACCTTGAGCTCGACTTGTAAGTGAGAAAGTGTCGATTCTTACCGATGGCGGGAGGTGTACAGTCCTACCCAGGAAAAGTGGTTGGCCTGCCTCCATCACAAAAAAAATCGACCGTCTATATATTACATATAACACGTGTTGCATTACATGTGTAGCAAATGACGTAAAACACCATACAAACAAACAAACGAACAGATTGAGCACGAACAAGATTAACAATAAAAAACGTACTTCGAGTGCATCAAGTGGGGTGGCAAAAGTCAGATGGGCCTTCCATCCGTGCACTGCATTGTCAGCATGTACCGTGAACGTCCCCTTACAGCCCCCGGCCCAGGACATTACATCCGTCAATGGAGCTGCCCTCACAGTGGATGCGAAAGCCAATAATAGTAAATACCTCATTTTAAAGCTGGAAAACAATAAAAATGCGTGAAATATAAGACAACAGACGTTTGAGAAAAAACAGGTTTTTGAATACGTACAAGGCCAGTATTTAAATACCTTGTAATTTGCAGAGAAAGAGAAATCAATTATTTGTATTAGAAAAGAAGATACAATAGTCGAAAAGGAAATATAGAATTGACAATTCACATTCATCCAAAAATATGCATTTAAAACAAACAACAATGCCACGGACAAATAACTATTTAGAAGTAAAGTACCATTAACTGGTTGACAACAGGGGTACCGCCTCGGAACGAGTAGTGACGAGTTGTGGTGATAACATCGCTGAGGAGTTAAACCAGGTTCAATGGTTCACTAAAACTCACTCTTGACCTATTGCCACCCCAGTTAAACATCATAGTATATATAAGGAAATCCTTACCAGTCTCATTATGACAATTTTTCTCATTTAGAGGAAAACGTATTTTTAAGGAACTTACAAACCAGATATAATAAATATATCCTCCGCAAAGACGTTTATTTTTCTCAATGTGTACACGTTTTCCTTTAATATGTTATGTTATCAAAGATTAACATATTTGGATCAAAGATTAACACATCCAAATATATTTATCTTAAGTCATACACTATGGTCAGAAATAAATCATCCTCATGGAAAATGCAATTTGACATGAGTACAATCAAAAGAAAAATTTACATTTTAACCGGTTTCTATACATGTACTCCATTTTCCAAATAAGGTAAATGAACTCCCATGTGTCCAAGTATTTCTAATCAGACACAATTGTTCAAGGACGAATAATGTTAATGAACAAGTTACGTTTATTATTTGTGTGGCTATTAATCGTTGCCTATCGCCTTTGGCGACTCATAAAATATCTCGCTATAAACATGCGTCACTATTAAATAATTATGACATAACTGACAATAATAACTGATGTAATAAAAACAATAAAAACAAAGATGTTCCTACTGTATGTCCATCAGCAGAACTGCAACTTTTGCTCACGATATTCAAATGTGGACCATCCAAAATGGACAAACTAGGCTACACTGAACTATTAGTTATCTCGGAGCTGTATTTAAAGCCACATATATGAACTTGATTTTGACTTCAGTTAAATGTGCCACTTGATAACAGAACTTGCACCTCTGTCTAATATACTTATCTAGCATATGCTCATCTGGCTATTATTTTTACTTCCTCCATCAGAACAGTGAAAAGTACACCGACTCCCGTCTAGTTAGGCTATAAGTAAAAACGAACGTATTAAAACGAACTTCTCTGTAAATAAAACAAACGTGCCTAGTTGCTGTACATACTTAGAAATTATACGGTCATATTTATCAGTACTTCCAAATAGGTGTATTCATTTGCGTTTCTCTAGCGTACCGAGAAACCTAAAGTTCACATTATACTCTTATGGATATAAAAATGAAAACTCACAATTTTGTCAAACACCTGCCGTTAGCGATGTTGTTCTTTCCAGGATAAAAGCAACGCACCGGACAAGTCCATAACAGGGGCAACCTTTTTCATCGTACGGTTAACTGTGGTCTTTATAATGTACAAGCTGTCCCAAATATGTAACAATAATACAAGTCTGTTATATATAAACAATATTCTCTTTATTGTAGCATGGTGTACTTAAAAACAATGTTAAACTGCTATAAAGTCAGAGATTCTCTTTCTTTCATCAGATTAGTAAATTGTATACTAGAAAGCCACGCACCGCATGCTTGGTGGTGGACCCATTTACAGCCACTATGCTTTCCTCTTTAATTGTGCGATGACCGGACAGGCTGTAGACCCTATGATGACGTCTACTTAAAGCCAAAAAGGACGTTGACGTTTGAAGTTTGTATGCAATCTTGTCTTGTCGTGCCCTCAATGGTTTATTCTCTTGTTGCCTGGCTTCTGCCAAGTCATTGAGTACCTTCTTTGTGTCTTTCTATGCTATTGTTTTTTTGTATTTATATATACATGAGCATCTTTGTGTTTTACTTATATTTTCTATTAATGCTGCATTGTTGGTTAGAGAATAGTTCATGGCGGGGATTTCTTTATTTACTCTATCCCGTTTTATTGGGATGACAGTAGGGTGTGTGTGAGGTTTGGTGCACCCTAGAACCTGGTTTAAATCCCCAGCGGCTTTTTTTGCCACTGACCGTTCCAAGGCGGTAGCCCTATTGTCAACCCCTTTTGTGTTTGTGACGTCATATACCTTTATTCTTTGTTAACATTGCTATTCATGTTTATCTTTTTGCGTGTTTTTGGGTTTACTATGTTCTGTGAAGGCTGCATTTCCTTTTCGACTTTTATACTTATTTTTAAACATTCACCCAATACATTCGCGGAAATGACACGACAAGAAGTTGAGTTCTTGAGCCATTATATATCTCAATGATGGAATATGTAAGTTCAGGGAATCAAGCAAGTTAAACATTGACATAGATCTGGATAATACCCGCTTCATGGACAGCAAGTACATTTTGTTTGCAAATGTTAATAAACAGCTTCTCTTGGGTTCTTTTTCTGTGGTGCCCTGAATAACTTCACCTGCATCATTAACTCATTAGTCAACCTAAAACTAACATACATATATAAATTATGAATTTATCTAAAAGTAAGTATAACTAGCGAATATGACATGTAGCATTCAATGAACGCAGTCAACGGAAAATGTAACGAGAATGTCGTTGAAAATAGGTATAACAATCGAACAGGAAATGTAGCTTTTACAGAAACAGTCAGCCAAAAACACGCATTAAACAAACAACAAGTACAATGTTAATAAGAAGAAAGGCATGTGACATCGCAAACGCAAACGAACTGGTAATAGAGATATCACATTGAAACGTTCAACGGTCCGTGGGGAAAAGGCTGCTGGGGGTTTAAATCAGGTTCTAGGGTGCGCCAAACCTCACACGCAATTGTCATCCCAATACAACGTTACAGTGTAAAGAATTGAATTGAATGTTGTTTAACGGCTCATCAACACAGTACAGGTTATTTAGAGCCGCCCCAGAGAGAGGGGAAGGATACATAGGAATCCGGGAACCTGCCCTACTCTTAATATCGAATAGATTCCTATGGTTCTTTAACGTGCTCGGTTGATAGACCGATACACGGGACCGCCCGGTTTACGTCCCCATCCGACGGACGAGGCTAAGGAAAAGTGTCTTGCCCAAGAACACACCGACGGAACTCAGTGGCACCACGGAGGATTGAACCCGGGGCCTCCGGTTACAAATCCGCCGCGCTACCGACTGCGCCACGCCAGCCCTCTCAGTGTAAAGAAAGAAATCATTGCCAGATTATATTCTTTAACGAACAGGACAGCAATAAATAGAGGATATTAATTTTGTTGTTGTGGAGTGAATATAGGATTTTATTTCATCGAGAAGTGTGAAAACTTTATATTTTCACGAATGCTTCGCATTCGTGAAAATATTGAAGTTTGATCACATCAAGATGAAATAAAATCTGTTATTCACGACAAAACAACAAATTTTCTTTTCATTTTATGCTTTATAATCAAAGTGTACTGCAGCATGCAGAAACAAATTAAATACAATTTGACGACGCCATTGGCTTAGTATGATAAAATTGCTTTTTTTAATTTCCCATAACTTCTAAACTACTACACCGATTTCAATAATCTACGACTCATTTTTTTAGTTAAGTTATTTCCAATACAATTTCCAGTGCAATGATATAACTTTTGTAGCAACTTTCTGATAAAAGTAGTTTTTGAACAAAAATTACCAAATGATATTTTTTACTGCAAATGACAAAAAATCTGAAATACTATAACAACTATAGCTCATTTTATTAGTTAGACCATTTACAGTCGAATGATATACATGAAACAGTTATTTTCTAAACAAATAAAAAGATAAATTGTTTTTGATATTGAAAAAAAAGTAGTGAAAAAATAAAACTCACACGTATGAAATACCACTTTTATTTCATTGCTAAAATCCACTATTTCACTGCCAAGCATAAAATAAAGGCAATATAACACATAGTTGATCATGTATGACAGAATATAAAAACAAAAGCCTTGAAATTCACAATGCAAGTACTAAGTGACTTGGCAGAAGCCAGAGCAACAAGAGAACGTACCATTAAGGGTAAAACAAGACAATATTTAAGACAAACATGAAACGCTAGGTACCGTCCTTTGAGATTTATATATATGTCATCATAGGGTCCACACTCTGTCCATTCATCGCACAATCAAAGAGTCGTGAAATATAAATGGATCAACCATTAACATGCAGTGCATTGCAAAATAATAGGGCCATAATCTCTTTTGATAAACATTTTATAAACTTTAATAACGATTGTATGAAAGTGAGTATGGCCAAGGATCTTACGAAGACTCTAAATCACGTCACCATTGAAGTAATTTGTGATAGTCGCAGAAGAGTTCTTAAATTACTTTATATTTTAAAAGTAGATCAAGGTTACGATAATAACATTTTGAAAGATTTTTCGAATCCTAAGTTTTACTTTTTAAGCTTTTTTTCCTATAGAGACACACTTAGTAAGAGTTTGGAAATAAGTTTGATGGCTGAAATAGATGTATTGCTTCTTGCTATACCAAACATTTTGAAAGCTATCTTTCATTCCAAACAGTGTACAGTGAAACATTTAAAACATGTGGAAAATATCCATGTTGCGGCATAACTATGGTTCAACAGCCATTGTTTTAAGATATGGCATTATTCATATTCTTACTCTTACAAACAGCTAAAATAGGGATATATATACGTGCTACCTTTGATACGTTATTACTTACTGGTCCTTTGGGATCATCACGTCCACTCGTTGTTGTTTTAAAGTAGAATAAGCCGGCGCTAGGAGCCGCGAGAGGTGTTGCAATTTATATTAGTTCTAATGTACATATTCTATATAACCGAGTCTGCTACTGTTCTCTCTTGTTTGCGTTATTGCTTTCAAGGGATCCCCTTTTCGGTATTTGTTGACATTCACACTAGCGTTTGTTAAGTGCTCTGTGGCGGCTGTGAAAAGTCGCCTCGACTACAGACCAGTAGTGTTATTACTTAATGTTGCTTTGGGATCATCAAGCCCACCCTTTGTGGTTTTAAAATAGAATAGGCTTTAAACCGGCACTAGGGGCCGTGAGAGGTGTTGCAATTTATACTACCTCTCATGAACAGACTAAAAACAGTCTGCTACGTTTATCTCTTGTTTTTTTTTTTAGTATTTGTTATATCATATGACGTCGCTTGTTTGTCGAGTCATAACGTCATTGCATATTGTGTGTTAACACGTGTTCTAGCTATAGGTGACATCACGCAATAGTCAACGATAACGTTAAAAGCGTCCAAATGGGTTTGTAAGGCGAAAACACTCCGAACGCTCTCTAAAATACAATCTTACAGCAACAAAAAGAGTCAAATGATAAACAGGGTAATAAACACTTCATACACGACTTCATAAAACTCATTTTTTATATTGTTATAGATCTCAATAAAACTTTATTAATAACAAAATATACACACAACTCTTTTCATAAAACTTCGTATGCAATTAAACATCGTCTATTATTCTATATATATATTCACAGCGGGTGTTATGTTACATTTAACTTTTGACATACTTCAGATTGAGCAAACCACTTGACATATACCGATTGTTAATAGAGGGGGCCTATCCTCCATAACATTGCACTTGGAGGGAAAATGTACCGATTGTTAAGAGAAATTCTAATTCTAAATGTCCTCCATAACATTTCACTTGGAGGGAAAATGTACACCTGTGCGCATTGCGGGGGTAGGGGGTGGGGGTGGGGTGGAGAGCTGGACTTGTCGAGATTCTTAAAGATGACGGGAGGTATACAGTACTGGTTCTACCCAGGAAAATTGGGGTGGTCTGCCACTACCATAAACATATCGACCGTTATATATCTATGCGATCCAGCTTGTCTGATCAGGGTTTCCACTGCTCGCTGCTCATCTGTACGTTTTCCCAAGCACCCCTTTGTAACCTAAATGGAATGGTCCAAATCAGAAGAGGAAACAGTATCTTATATTAATTTAGCAGGGTAAGGGTTAATAAGAGTAACATTTAATTTTTGCTCAGTTTTTGAAATTAAATTTGTTTAATAATATAATTTTGAGGAGTGCTTTAGTAATTCTCGTGATATAGGAATAATGTTCAACTGGTTTGATAAATAAAGCAAATGTAAATAAACGCAAAGAAAACATGCAAGTGCTCGATTATTTTATTAACACTAAAACCAATTTACAGGAAATAACTACGAAATTATCCGACGATGGCGGGACTGTGAGCACTGTTGCCTTGGTAACTGTTGTAGTAATGACCAAGCGTCGTAAATGTCGGAGTTGTTGTATGCAACAGACTTGCCGAGTGCTTCACGTTCCCGTCATCTCCGATTCTTCGTGACACAAACCAGGCGTATCTGAAATAATTAAGTTACAAAGACAGTTATACATGTAACGAATCCGTACCAGTCATTATAACATCGTCAGATATTTATAGGTTATTAGATTTGTATTGGGATATATGTACGAGTTCTTTCGCATATTAATATTGTTCCAAGTAATATTTAGCCATACAAATTCAATAACCTTTTTATTGTATTCTTTCATATTGTTTTCGACCGATATTAATTATTTTGTTATTTCCATTGTAACGTTTCTTCAACGTTGGATTCAATTCGTGTAATGCCGTTCATTTAATATAGTGCGGAGGAATAGAGTCAAAAATGTATCTTAGCAAGCGCGAGAAAAAGTTCGGGTGCAATATCAATGTGTGCTGTATCGTAGAATACTGCACAATTAGCTCCATGCAAAATAAACGGGACAATATGAAAGTATACAATAAGAGCAATTATTGTATACTTTCATATTGTCCCGTTTAGTTTGCATTGAGCTAAGCGTGCAATATTCTACGATATTGCACGCATTGATATTGCACGGGAACTTTTGCTCGTGCTTGCTAAGAGCCGCGAAATAGAAACAAGGAACTACTTTCAAATAAAAATAACGGAATCCTTCCTATAGTGTCAACAAAAAATACGAGTTTTTTTTCAACCTTTTATGGCAAAAATTGATAAAATAATTCAAATGGTCACTCACCCACTGTTTTTAACGTTATCGAATGGTAAACAAACTTCAGAAAATCGCTTGAGGTTTTTAATGACGTCATCCGACGTCGACGTCGTTTTCGCGCAAAATAATCATCCACACAAAATGAAACTGAATGGCAAGATAGGAATTCCATCAAAAACTATAAAAATAACACAAATACAATGAAAAGTAACAGTCATACAATTAACATTGATCAAAAACAATATGAAAGTATACAATAAAAAGGTTATTGAATTTGTATGGCTAAATATTACTTGGAACGAGTTGTTTTGGCAAAGGACGACTCGGCTAAATATTACTTGGAACGAGTTGTTTTGGCAAAGGACGACGAGCTTGCGAGTCGTCCTTTGCCAAAACAACTCGTTCCAAGTAATATTTAGCCATACAAATGCAATAACCTATAATATTGACGTTTCCTGTTACGGAGCTTGTAAATGCGTATGCATTAAAGTGATATATTTTAATGGTACTTTAAATCTAAACATAGGAGAGATGTAATGTACGCATTCATTCTGTAACATCAATCAATAATCATCACTGTAGACTGAGCTTATATGTTTTTGGAATAATATATATATATAGACGGGATACAAAGCCGTGTATGTTCGGGGTCAATGAGAAAGTGAAATAAATATGACCAATAATAAAGCTGCAAAGTCATTTGTAAACAAAGTCGGTGACAAAAATAAAGCAACTATGATGGATAATACTTTTATAGGTTATCGAAAATCGTTCTCATTTCAATGAAAAGTGGGGTAATTCTAAAATTACGAAATTTAGAATGTTTTTGTTTGAGAATAATAATCGTTTGTGAACACATTTCAGCGGCTTTTGAACAATGACAGAATGGGCAATTTTTTCAAGGCACAACATTAAATTTGTTCGAAGCAATACGTTTTTATAATGAAATAAGTTGTTTTTAATATATGTAAGGAAATTCTGATACTTCACTTAGAAACAAGAAAAGTATAACGCATGCGTTATATGTAGACGATTTTTAATAATGGGTTAGTTTGTGGAGATTTTGTTCAAGTCACATACCTGTAGTCTTAAGGTAAAGTAAAGAATTAACAAATTCTGTATGAATACAGATTAGTTTTTTATTTGGTCTTAGGTACACATTATTATACATGTTAAAGGGAACATATTGAACTATACACTGTTACCAGGTGATCTTGATCACACGGACGCAAAAACTTGAGAATTGCCTGCATTTATTAATAAGCATTTTCATTGTGACCTTGCTTTAATTAAATTAATATACTATATACACAATAGTTTTCGTCTAGAAAATAAATAATGATAATTGACGATACCTTACCTAGTATTTCTAATATCCTCAAACAATTATATCAATCTTCATATTTTTTAATCCATGTCCTTAAAAAGTCGTGCTAAACTTGTTTTGTTCAGTATAGACATATACATTATTACATGTACCTGTATACATAGTCAGCTGCTTCCAGCCTAGGGAGAATGTCTTTCATGAACTCCAGTTGTTTGCTATAGCTCGTTGTGTGGGTACATGCGAACTCGGTCAGCCAGACCTTCTTGCCGTATCTTTGGTTAAGCATATGTAGAAACTGCATGGTCGTGTCAGCATTACACGCGTACGAATGGGTGGCAATGTAGTCCACGCGGCAGCCATGACACAGCCTGAAGAACTCGTCAAACCATTCGGTTGTATCTCCGATACATTTAGTTGGGTCGTGGCATGGTGCGGCTGCAGGACTAACTAGCGGTCTTCCATTGGCATGTTTTTCAACTTCCGGCCAAAAATGTGCGGCTTCCTGTGCGGTCATGTTTGCCTGGCTCTTATGGTTTGGCTCGTTATAGCCTAGAACGGGTTCGGTATTATTTTGAAGATGTATCACTCTGTGATGATTCGCGTGGTAGCTGAAGACCATTGGTACCATATTCCATTTGTGGTTATCGACATTAGGACAACCCGCGTCGTGGTAACGTTGTATATCCATTCCCCAGTTATACCTAATAATGTATTGTAATGTACGCCTCATATACCATCATAAACATTGAGTTGAATTAATGATTGAATTAAGTAAAAAAACATAATTTTTAAATAAATCTAGATACTAGATCAAATTATCGAACTAAATCATAATTTTTACATTTGATATAACCATATCACAATACCGTTTAATGTTCAGATAAAAACGTCAATACAACTGAGAGAACAGCATTTTGAATATAACAACTTCCCATCAAGAGGCACAAATAGATTTCGGAATAATGTATGCAATGATTGGAAAAATAGTAATACCTGGCCACGTGACAAATAAGTGCATTGCTAATCGAAATGCTATTAGAATCAATGGCTTATGGAGGATGAACTAGACACGTAATTATTAATAATTCAATTAAAAATCGGCTGTTTGCGTATTTGAATTATCCAAGCCAACACTTGCGGTTATAATAAACGAGCGCGTAACAAATTGAGATATTCGAGAAAAATATGTTAAGCAAGACATAATATTACCAAAACCTAATGCGCTAATGGATGTCACGTGAGCAACAGAAATATAAACAGACAATAAAGTTGTTCTTTTTCAAATTCACGAATTTATTACTACATACATGTTATTATTTTGGTCTATGCTCATGTTTTCATGCATACATTTCACTGAATAAAATTCAGTTATTTGTTTGTGATAAATATATGCTTTACTTATATGTCCCTTTAACTAAGTTTGTATTCCATTTAGTTTAATCTATTCTCTGACTTAAAGACAATGTATACATTCAAACCTGTATAAAGAGACCATCAAATGGAAGAAAAAAACTGGTCTCTTAATAAAGATGCCTTTAGGCTTGAACATTACTTGGTAACTGAAAACATGGTATCTTAAAGCATATACTCTCTAAATAAATTGTTCTCTTGTTATTATTATACATTTGTTATACCGACTATTTGAGACCATTGCATTTCCTTTTTTATTCATGTGTAGTTACAATAGCTTTACGCTGACCCCTCGATTTATAATAAACTGATTAAGACAGGCAGTCTTACAATTGTAAAGTTCAACAGTTAAAGTTCATGACGTCACCAGAATATATCTTATCTATATATTATCTATATTTGGCATTGCACGGCCATGCACTAGGTGTGCCATTATCGACAAAAGGCACATCACGGCCGTATATTTGCCTTTTTATAACATACCTTACTATAAATGGAGAAGAAGAACAAAACGGTACGATTTAAACATATAAGTAGTCTATAGACTAACAGTTGTTTTGCAAATAAATGAATTACGTATGTTAAATTAATAAACTACTTTAAAATCAGTTGTCTGCCCTGTCTGTTTTTAAAAACGACGTCTGTCAATAGATCTAGAATGATTTATTGAAAACAATATTTACTGGGCTGTGAAAACTGCAGTCGAGATTTCAACATCCGCTCCTGCTCTCTATAGCTCTCCACTATGACGTTTTTGGTGCTTGATGACGTTGAAGTCATGTTGTTTGATGACGTCGACGTAATCGCGTGCGGACAGTCTGTTGCTAGGCTTGCTACTGTGAAGATTTTCCATAATCCATAATGGCACAGTGTGCACGCCGATTATGGATTTCGAAAAAGGACTGATAATCATTGTTTTTCTACTGGATTGTGTTACTATTTATAGTAAGGTATGTAATACGACGGGTTAATATCTACAACTGACTTGTAAGATAAAAACCGAGTGTTTATTTAAAGCAGAACGTGCCACACGCATTCTAATGCTTGTATTGCGTTTGCTTGTTTGAATGGTGCTTTACGTCATTTTAAGCACCACATGCTAGTCCATATATTACGATCGATTGCTTTGTGGTAGAGGCAGATCACCCCATTTCTCTTGGGTAGAACAAGTTGCAGCCAGAGCATTGTACACGAACGCCACTTTCTTTTTCATTTAGTGGGTTTAGAGGAACCTTAAGAGACATGATGTCTCCGAAGTTCGGGAAACTTCTTTAATGCGACACTGAGGCTATTCAGGATATAGTACTCTTTACCTCCCGCCATCCGTAACTCACTTGACAAGTCGAGCTCCCAGAGGGCGCAGATTGTGTACCGTTTGGGTTCTGTCTCTTTCTATTTCATATTACCCTGGGTTCGATATATATCGGAACAGAGATGGTTTCAATCGTGAACGCTCGGCCAAACCCGTCATTCTTCGGGATCTCGAAGCAGTGTACGAGAAGTTGCGAATGAGATGGTTTTCCACATAGTGTTTATTTCTATAGATCAATGCGTCAAACAACGCCAAACTCCATCAGTGAATATATAAATATTCAAATATAAATATTACATAAATATTTATCTACGAGTACGAAGTACAACAACGTGTAACTATGGAAGCCTCGGCAAATTGCACTGACGCATAGCGGTGAACGCATGCACGTGTACCATTAGTATGTTAGTATGTTAGTAAAAGATGGTCAAAGGCAGACTATTATAAACATAACCAATTACTTATACGGACTCGATGTTGAGGATTTATTTGATATATTGTGGCGTAAGGAACAACATTACAATTGTCTTTTGTTAATATATTTATTTCGACCCATATCGAAAACATAGCATAACGAAGGGCTTATTGAGCCGGTCACATAAGCATCTTTGATAATTAGTATATGTATAATCTACGCTTGTTTTGCAGTAGCGGATTTGTCGTGTGATCAGAGTCGTTGGCACTTTAGCGGTTTTATCTTGATGGATATATGGCGTTTTGGGCCGGTGTAAATTATGTAGTTTATGTATGTAAGCAAGTCTGTGAGACATTTATTTTTATATCCTTCTGAATTTTTTATTCATGAAATGATAAAACGAGTGTTTGATTGGCAATTTATTCTACAAGCAAGCAGATATTGTATCATTCATGTTCACCCAATATATGCGAAACTTCACCGAAGTCCAGGTTGACTGGAAGTGTAGTGTCATTCTTATGTTTCAATGTTTTTATAATTAAGAAATAAACTATTTCCAGATAGTTTATATTGTCCCATATCAATACCTGGTGGGAGGGATTTGAAGCTCATCGATACCGCAGGCCCGCAGTTTCGATGTGTTTCAAGTACCAAACACCAGGTTTTGATCTCTCACAATATAAACCCGCTGGAAATATTCCATTTCTTATCTAACATGGAGTTTTATGTATCATGAAACACATTTTGTCGAGATATTGCACAAAATACAAAACAAATACTCACAACTTACATTTTATGCCTAAATCTATCTCTCAACATCAAATGAGAAGAATATACAGCGTCATCCAATTTAAATGTGTTGTCGGAACGTAGCGTCGCTTAAAATAACGCATTTCATTGCGTTGTTGTTTTGCATTTTCGCGTTTTAAATGAGTCGCTACAGTTAACGTGTTTTTTTGGCGTTTAAAGTGACGTCTTAACGGTTGACGTACATGACGTCAGAGGTTTATATAGCTTTTTTCAGACCACCTCAATAACATTTAACCTTGAGTATTTTAATAAACCATGTTAGATCAAGCATTCTAACACGACCGCCGCAGTCGATCATATACACAAAGAAGAGAGACAGCTGTATGTTATTCTACGATAAAATATAGCTGTTCCATTAATTCCCCGCGTATATTTCATCCGTTGAAGCGCCGCGTTACATGACGTCACTTGTTAAATATACGTCACGAAGACAAACTCAACAGTAATTTTAATGAAATGTTAATTACAACAAACTTACCATGCTCCCAAACCGTGCACCCCGGGGTATAAACCCATCATATGCATCAGTACATATAACATTAATAAGCATCCTGAACAAGCTGAGAACGTTTGACGTCATACAGCGCAAGCTATATGACGTAAGCAATAACGTAATTGTTTGTCACGTGACTAGTAGTATATTGAAACGCAGAGCTTTGCATACGGGGGCGCCCAATGGAACAGCCTGTAAACATAGCAGCCTGATTACCTTGACCTCCGAGATAACATATAGTGCCCCAACAAAAGCGTAAACAATGGTGTTATTGTTGTGTTAGAATCGAAATAATAAATACGTACCTGTATTTTATCGGTGAATAAAATACAGTTAGTCGTTCGGATGCGAGTAACGCACTCGTGATTTAATAACTACGCATCCGAACTCCTAACTGTATTTTATTCACCGATAAAACACAGGTACTCATTTATTATTTCTTAAATCAGTGTCTGCAGTAGGAATATTTATAATGAATTGACCATATCAGACCAACAAGTCTACTTTTTGATAATAGTAAATACTGATTGTTTATTTATGTTTCTCCTAATTGGAGATCATTGAGACAATACAATAATACAAACAGTAACAGTAATACATATATACGTCACAATGAATATTTTATGATATGAAAAAAATGAAAAATATAAACAGTAACACTTAATTACTTTTACTATATGTATTAAGTACTACATATTTATAAGATAGAATAAACTAGTAATCGAATCCGCACCAAGCCTTTACGAAACAAAATTAAAGATTAAGTACAGAATCACAAAAGTCTATTACCTTTAACATTAAATTATCAAAACCAGACAAATATTCTTTTATATTCCAATGTATAGAGGATCTTACATGAGTACTCATTCTTTATTGAAATTATTAAATGAGTTGGTAAAATATAATGCGAGGCTCTTGCCGAGCATTATATATTTTTTGCTAACGAGTTTAATAAATTCAATAATGAATGAGAACGAATGTTAGATTCTATTTATCACATAACTCATATATCGACTTTTAGCGCATTTTGCCTGTCGCTTTAACACGCGAAACCGACATAAACCGTTGGAATTGGATCATAGTCATTATCGATTTTTTTGACAGCGCATACTAGGCTTATTTGCATACTTATATAACTAGTGGTATATCGAAAATATAGAATGGTGTCATTTCACTCCCACACCGTAAGTTATGTGATAAATCTTGATATAACATCATAACAGTACTCAACTTTATCGAAAAGAAATATAAAGCAAAGTTAATTTCATATCATCTTAAATTAAACTTAATTTAAAATCAAACTTATTTAAAAACTGGCTGTTATAGCATTGTTCAGCCAGCTAATTTTTTTATTTCCTTAAAGCAGGAGATTTACATGACATAGTTATATCGAACACAAAAGCATACAACATGTGAAATGTAATAGGTTAACATATATCCTGCATACACGATGGTATTAATTATTACATATGTGCTTTTTTTAAATTTATTCTCTTTATTTCCTCTTTTACAGAGATTAGTTGAATAATATATATGCAAGCGTGCAATGGAGCATACACAGTAGATTAATAGTAAACCTGTATGCATAAATGAATAACATATGACCAATTAGAAACTATGAATTACAAATGTACAATGCATTAATTAGAAAGCATGAATCTTTCTGGTTATTTTATATGATACTATATGACTCGCATTCGACTGTACCAACAGAGATCACACAGACTGACTCGAACGACGGAACTGACCCT
This sequence comes from Cyrtodaria siliqua, assembly GCA_037043455.1. Lineage (NCBI taxonomy): Eukaryota > Metazoa > Mollusca > Bivalvia > Adapedonta > Hiatellidae > Cyrtodaria > Cyrtodaria siliqua. Next base: position 24,947 of record JAWPHD010011058.1, on the reverse strand, counting down.
ACCTATAAGATCCCGCCTCTGCAACCCGAGTCAGATACATTACAATATGTCAAACGATCATCATTTGACGTATAGAAGTTATATGAAATATCCTCCAGATTAGGAGATTTTACATAGCATATTTACAATAAACACATAATCTTCCACAATTATGAAAGGTAATAGCATGACATATCTGAATAATACAATAATGACCTATTGTTGTATTAAATTACATTGATTCACAATGAGAAGTTAACTGATTAGTGGTTTCACTCTATAGGTTTACCACCACTAATTACATGTAAACCACCGAGATGTAGTCGAATGTAGTTCCTGTAATAAAAATCCCACTTTTTTTTTTATGGAAATGGGCATTATAAGTAGGGCAAAACTGCCCATTTCTGTTCGATTTTGTGGTTTGTATGTATAAGAAGCGTATTGATAGGTCTTACTGGATCACTGATGAATATTGTCGAAATTTCGACTCTATGTTTACACTTTGTGAGCAACCATCAATGAAAACAGCTGTACCCTTGACCTGTTAGTAAACAAACAAGAACTTTCTTACATGTCTTGTGACCCCACCTTTTTTGGTTATTTTCCAAGTGGAAAATTAGTTCTCTATATGAAAATTAAATCGCTACATTATCCATACTTCAGTTGAAGTTGCAGCAAATCATTAATATGTGACACTTTAACATTGGTGTCTATGGGGAAAATAATTAGTTGTTTCAGACCTATAGTATTCAGTATATCACACGCCAGACACTCTTGCAGAATGTGAGGGATAGTGGAACATAACTGCTAATGATGTGACGATCAAACTCTAGTATTCAGTTTTATCTTACATCTCACACTCTTACAGAGTGTGGAAGATAGTGGAACACAATGTTAATGTTGTGATCATCACACTCTATAGTATTCCGTATATCCCACATCGCACACGCTTACAGAGTGTGAAAGATAGTGGAACACAAAGCTAATGTTGTGATCATCACACTCTAGTATTCAGTATATCCCACATCACACACTCTTGTGCAGAATGTGCAAGACAGTGGAATATTACTGCTAATGTTGTGACAATCCCACTCTATAGCATTGAGCATATCTCACTCCACACAATTCCGAAGAATGTGAACGATAGTGAAACATTACTACTAATGTTGTGATAATCACACGCTATTGTATTGAGTATATCTCACATCACACACTCTTGCAGAATGTGAAGGATAGTGAAATATAACTGGTAATGTTGCGATAATCACAAAATAATAAAAACTTCTGAGGTCAAATCACCGACAATGACTACAAGTACAGAAGCGTAACTAGCATCACATTTAAATGTATTTACACCTGGGTTTTATAACATTATTTGCATATCGATTATCATCCAGTGAGCTTACATATTTAATCTTATCCACCCATCTAGATTAAATGAAAAACATTTATAGCAACTTTAAAGCATGTCAAATCACATCGATCGTTTAGCGGTCTCATACCATTTAACATAACTATTATTTGATCTCGTGGACTTAAGTCAATGAATATTTTAAACACATTTGATCCAACAATGGTAAACAATTTCTCTGTGATATGTTCGGTTCGGGGACACAATATAATATATAGTGTTCTGCAATAAAATTAACATTTCTTTAGCACTTGGGACAGGTTTTGGTATAAGTGTCAATGAATTATTTACTTAATAAACATATAGCACTTCTGCATTTAGTAGTATTCTTACCAAGCCTATATTTAGACTTCTCTATCATATGTCAAACTAGGTATGCCGTACTTGCTTATCAAGAATCAAGTATATCATCCTTATTGATAACTGTATTACAGATAATAACTCTAAAAAAAAAGTATGATAATGGACCTTTGGAAATCTCGAGTTCAACAAAAACAACACAATTGCCATGTTTTAGCTTTGGAAGAATGTAAGTTAAAATGATGGATACTACTGTATACATTAAGTACGAAACCATTTTTAATCTTTGCAATCATGAAAGGAAACACCATGTGATATTAGTTTTCGAGGATTTCATGGTTCAACATGATTTACTAGTATAATGAACGAAACTTACTTTTCCATTAATGTACCAATGAAATAAGCTCTTAAACGTGTGCAACGAAACGAAATGCACATACAATAAGCTTTTCAACAATTCCAGCTAACGTTAATGACCACGAAATAGGCCATTAATTAATCCAGAGAACTTTAATGACCAAGAAATGTACATATCCAACGAACCTTTATCAACATGACAATTCATGATTTGACATTTCTAATACATACAGAAAAGGAGATCCCTTGGAAGCAACAAACACAAACAAGAGAGAAAAGTAGCATACTCGATTATATTGATTCTGGTCATGAGAGGTAATGTAATTTGCAACACCTCTCACGCCCACTAGCACCGGCTTAAGAAGAATTCCACTTTAATGCCACACATGTGGGGCTTGATGATCCCAAACCAACATTAAGTAATAACTTTACTGATTTGTAGTCGGAGTGACATTTTATACCCGCGACTTTAAAGCCACACATGTTGGGCTTGATGATCCCAAACCAACATTAAGTAATAACGCTACTGATTTGTAGTCGGAGTGACATTTTATACCCGCGACTTTAATGCCACACATGTTGGGCTCTTACATAGACATATAGGAAAAACTTAAACAAAATCTTCTTCTCTGAAACCACAAGGTATAGAGTTCACATTTTTGACATGTTACTCAAGCTTATGGTACTTTTATAAGTTTGTTCAAATGGCGACCCTGGGGTAAAATCTGGCGTTATAGATAGAGTTATAGAGGAGTATTATTTTAACAGAATACTATTAGTCTGAAACTACAAAAACTAGAGGTTTTATATTTATCTTAAACGTATAGTCATCTACCATATTTATTCAGATGGTGACCGAGGGCCATTCCTGGGGTCACATGTTTAGATGGACTTATGTCTAAAATATTGAAACATATTCTCTGAATCTACAAAAGTAAAAAATACAATATTTTCGTGTTCCATTAGCTTATGGGCCTCCACCACGTTTATTTAATTGTGACTATGGGATAAATTTTGACCCCGAGGGTCACATGTTTTACATAGACTTATATATAAGACCTATGTATATATAGATATCAACTTGAAACTCTTATTCCCTGAAACCGTAAGGCATATCCAGTATAAGCTTATTGTCCCCTACCAAGTTTTTTTCAAATGCTGATCATGGGGTAAAATCTGGCCCCACCCTGGGATCACAGTTTTACATATATTTAAAAAATCTTCATCTCTGAAACTACAGTTAGAGGTCTAATATTTGGAATGTATCATAAGCTTATGTTTAAAATGGTGATCCTTGGGTTAAATACAGCATGCCCGGGTAGCCAGCCCGGGCGGGGAAGTTTATATTGGACAATATTTAAAAGAATATCTTCTGAACTTAGAAGACCTGTTTTATCGGACCCACGTTTGTTACTGTTGCAAGTGTCTACAATGGACAAAGGTCATCAGGGGACTTGTTTTTAAAATGAACTAAGTAATTAACATCTGGTATAGATTATTATCTGGTATAGATTATGGTTTAAAACACTAATATGTTCGTGAGCTATATATGTATATTATAATTTTGTAACAAACAGGGTTTTCTAAAGATTGCCTTCAGTGATAGATGTTGATGCTTGTTGTGTTCAGATTTCCCAATCCATTGATGATTTAAGTATAAAATTGTGTCGTAGAGAACATGTGGACCCGAACTCATTTTCTACTTGGAAACAGTCAGTTTTTAAAACAATAGATACTCGTATTAGCTTGAATACAGCTAACCATTCTTTACTTTCTCCGAGACCTAGACTTACGTTTCGTATTTTGAAATCGGGAATTCAGAAATTGTATAACAAACAATCATTATACGTATTAGCTCCTGCTGATAAACGCCTTCATTACGCCAATGTTTTATTTATGGAAATCGGGAGCACTAATTCGTATACTCCAGTTCAGTCTACTAAGGATGATGTTGTTCCCAGTGAGATTCGAACCCGCAGCGATGAGAGGCGAGAAAGTTTTATACGCAGCGTCTTTACTGCACTTGTCCTAAAACTAATTTTGAGTGTGATTGTGTAGCACAGATTGTAGTTTGTAACTGGGACAAATATGACTGGGTCTTCCAGTTAATTGGCATAATGTATGTGCTTTCTATCTGTATACCCTTGTCAAATATCAAAGGACACAAACTGATCTTGCGATTTGCATATTTCAAATATTAGTATGGGTAAACCACTGTTATCGAAGAACAACCCCCACTGTACTCTAGTTAATCGGATATTTTTTAAGTCAGTATCAGCACATTACCGATGCAACAGTGCTGATTATATTGTACCAATAATACATTTAAACATATGGTAGACTATTGAAGAAAATGTAAATGCTTAAAATAGTATAAACTTTTTATTTAAGCATATGCAAACAGGTTAATAATAATACTTGAAACTGCAAGATTGTCGTGTGTCCCTTTAAAACTGAAATAAAGCCCGAGATTTCATATAACTTTATTTTTCACCTGAGTGAATTGCATAAGGTGATTTAGTTTATGTTAAAGTAGCTATCCCGACAAATAACGGGTTATTAAGTTTATGTTAAAGTAGTTATTTCGACAAATAACGGGTTATTAAGTTTACGTTAAAGTAGCTATCCCGCCAAATAACGGGTTATTAAGTTTATGTTAAGGTAGCTATCCCGCCAAATAACGGGTTATTAAGTTTATGTTAAGGTAGCTATCCCGCCAAATAACGGGTTATTAAGTTTATGTTAAAGTAGCTATCCCGCCAAATAACGGGTTATTAAGTTTATGTTAAAGTAGCTATCTCGACAAATAACGGGTTATTAAGTTTATGTTAAAGTAGTTATTTCGACAAATAACGGGTTATTAAGTTTACGTTAAAGTAGCTATCCCGCCAAATAACGGGTTATTAAGTTTATGTTAAGGTAGCTATCCCGCCAAATAACGGGTTATTAAGTTTATGTTAAGGTAGCTATCCCGCCAAATAACGGGTTATTAAGTTTATGTTAAAGTAGCTATCCCGCCAAATAACGGGTTATTAAGTTCATGTTAAAGTAGCTATCCCGACAAATAACGGGTTATTAAGTTTATGTTAAAGTAGCTATCCCGACAAATAACGGGTTATTAAGTTTATGTTAAAGTAGCTATCCCGTCAAATAACGGGTTATTAAGTTTATGTTAAAGAAGCTATCCCGCCAAATAACGGGTTAATAAGTTTATGTTAAAGTAGCTATCCCGACAAATAACGGGTTATTAAGTTTATGTTAAGGTAGCTATCCCGACAAATAACGGGTTATTAAGTTTATGTTAAGGTAGCTATCCCGACAAGCTATCCCGTCAAATAACGGGTTATTAAGTTTATGTTAAAGTAGCTATCCCGCCAAATAACGGGTTATTAAGATTATGTTAAGGTAGCTATCCCGCCAAATAACGGGTTAATAAGTTTATGTTAAGGTAGCTATCCCGCCAAATAACGGGTTATTAAGTTTATGTTAAAGTAGCTATCCCGACAAATAACGGGTTATTAAGTTTATGTTAAAGTAGCTATCCCGACAAATAACGGGTTATTAAGTTTATGTTAAAGTAGCTATCCCGACAAATAACGGGTTATTAAGTTTATGTTAAGGTAGCTATCCCGCCAAATAACGGGTTATTAAGTTTATGTTAAAGTAGCTATCCCGACAAATAACGGGTTATTAAGTTTATGTTAAAGTAGCTATCCCGACAAATAACGGGTTATTAAGTTTATGTTAAGGTAGCTATCCCGACAAATAACGGGTTAATAAGTTTATGTTAAAGAAGCTATCCCGCCAAATAACGGGTTATTAAGATTATGTTAAGGTAGCTATCCCGCCAAATAACGGGTTATTAAGTTTATGTTAAAGTAGCTATCCCGCCAAATAACGGGTTATTAAGATTATGTTAAGGTAGCTATCCCGCCAAATAACGGGTTATTAAGTTTATGTTAAAGTAGCTATCCCGACAAATAACGGGTTATTAAGTTTATGTTAAGGTAGCTATCCCGACAAATAACGGGTTAATAAGTTTATGTTAAAGAAGCTATCCCGCCAAATAACGGGTTATTAAGTTTATGTTAAAGTAGCTATCCCGCCAAATAACGGGTTATTAAGTTTATGTTAAAGTAGCTGTCCCGGTAAAATAACGGGTTATTAAGTTTATGTTAAGGTAGCTATCCCGACAAATAACGGGATATTAAGTTTATGTTAAGGTAGCTATCCCGACAAATAACGGGTTTATAAGTTTATGTTAAAGAAGCTATCCCGCCAAATAACGGGTTATTAAGTTTATGTTAAAGTAGCTGTCCCGGTAAAATAACGGGTTAATAAGTTTATGTTAAAGAAGCTATCCCGCCAAATAACGGGTTATTAAGTCTATGTTAAAGTAGCTATCCCGCCAAATAACGGCAACATTACACTACAAAACCATTATCAAAACTCCAGGTGTTCAGGTCATATATTAATGTATATATGCCAATTAACAGTAAAGATTTATCAACAGGTTCTTAAAAAAAAACCGTGATTGAATATGAGTAAAATTAATTATGTATTGGTAACTCTTAATTCGACGTTACAGTTTTGGAGTTTAGTCTGACTGGATAAAGACGTTTATACTGTGTCTATGGATTCTCAAAATATGTAAGTTATAGATATACCGTGTCGTCGGTAGGTTTAGACATGGTGTACATATTTTGTAAAATCTGTTGTTGGCGGGATAGCTACTTTAACATTTCCAGATGATTGTTTGTTGAATATGTAATAAATAGCGTATAGTCTCATCGAGTTGGTTGGTTTAAACTCTAGGTGTTTCAAGCAACCATCGAGACAAGATCATACTCTATTTTGTTTTTGAAGCATGTCCAATGAAATACTAACTTATGAAAACTGGTAGTGAAAGTACACCAGTCATTCTGACAGGTGTTATTTTCAATTAAAAAAATAAAATACAACCAACTGTGCAAATACAAAGGAAATATCAGCGACCATGCTACAAGTATATATGTTCATGTTCATGTTCAAATAATAATTTGTCGAATGTTACAATTTTATGTAGACCTATGCAGATTGCCTTGTTTATTTAACTAGCTTACCCTAATCGCATATCATTGATTTGACTTGGCGAATCTCCAAATGTATAACGAGGGTTGCTACATCAGTTTACTGTATGTGTAGAGTATGTGGGGTGTCACAGTACACTTAAATGAATCTATTGTGGTTTAACGACCCATCTATACAGTATCTTACGTTATTTCGAGCTCCCCCAGAGACAGGGGAAGGACACATAAGTCCGGGAACCGTACACTACTCTAACTATCAAGATATTATTATCTTAGTTTATTTCGAGCTCCCCCACAGGACACATCAAGTCAGTATCTTACGTTATTTCGAGCTCCCCCACAGGACACATCAAGTCAGTATCTTACGTTATTTCGAGCTCCCCCACAGGACACATCAAGTCAGTATCTTACGTTATTTCGAGCTCCCCCACAGGACACATCAAGTCAGTATCTTACGTTATTTCGAGCTCCCCCACAGGACACATCAAGTCAGTATCTTACGTTATTTCGAGCTCCCCCACAGGACACATCAAGTCAGTATCTTACGTTATTTCGAGCTCCCCCACAGGACACATCAAGTCAGTATCTTACGTTATTTCGAGCATCCCCAGAGGCAGGGGAAGGACCCATCAGTACAGTACCTTAGGTTATTTCGAGCTCCATCAGAGACAGCGGAAGGACACGTAAGTCCCGGAACCGCGCACTACTCTTACTATCAAGATATTATTGTCTTAGGTTATTTCCAGCTCCCCCAGAGCGACAGAGGAAGGACACATAAGTCCGGGAACCCTGCACTACTTTTACTATGAAGAGATTATTATCTTAGGATATTGTGAGCTCCCCCAGAGACAGGGGAAGGACACATAAGTCCGGGAACCGTGCACTACTCTTACTATCAAGAGATTATTATCTTAGGCTATTTCGAGCTCACCCAGAGACACAGGAAGGACACATAATTCCGGGAACCGTGCACTACTCTTACTATCAAGAGATTATTATCTTACGTTATTTCGAGCTCCCCCAGAAAGAGGGGATGGACACATTAGTCCGGGAACCGTACACTACTCTTATTATCAAGAGATTATTATCTTAGGTTATTTCGAGCTCCCCCAGAGAGAGAGGAAGGACGCAGAAGTCCGGGAACCGTGCACTACTCTTACTATCAAGAGATTATTATCTTAGGTTATTTCGAGCTCCCCCAGAGACAGGGTTAGGACACATAAGTCCGGGAACCGTGCACTATTCTTACTATCAAGAGATTATTATCTTAGGTTATTTCGAGCTCCCCCAGAGACAGGGTTAGGACACATAAGTCCGGGAACCGTGCACTACTCTTACTATCAAGAGATTATTATCTTAGGTTATTTCGAGCTCCCCAAGAGACAGAGGAAGGACACATAAGTCCGGGAACCGTGCACTATTCTTACTATCAAGAGATTATTATCTTGGGTTATTTCGAGCTTCCCCAGAGACAGGGTAAGGACACATAAGTCCGGGAATCGTGCACTACTCTTACAATCAAGAGATTATTACCTTAGGTTATTTCGAGCTCCCCCAAAGACAGTATTATACATTATACATTTAAAATTGTATTCTTTGCTCGTAAAACATCGTTATACTGTATAATTCAACAAAGGTGACAATAACCAGAATCAACATTAAGTTTAATGTATATTTGGTAATTGAAATATAGTGTTTATTTCAATTAAACAGAACGTGTATTAATAGACACTTAAACATGTTTACATATCACATATACGATTAGTCTATTAAAAGTTCTAAGATATGTATTAAAGGGACACACGGCAATCTTGATTTTTTAAAACTCGCGGCGTCCCTTTTTTTTTCTTTTATTTTAAACAAAACTTGCATTTGTTCAATCATTAATATTAAATATAAGAATAGTATAACGCAAATTGTGTTTGCATATTACTAACTGTTGTTTACATTGCACCAATGATATATTTAAACCTATGTTAGAATAAGAAGAACAAATTAAAACTCAAAATGAAATTTAATTATATTCAAGCCGATTTAAAGTCAAAATGATATCGGATTAATACATCGAGTCGCTAATTGCTATGCATGATAAAAACACAAAGATAGCCATGTGTCAGTTTAATAAATAAATTAGATTTGAAAGTAATTTAAGGTATTATAATAATATACGAATATCCTGCTTGTCCATTAAAACGGTAAAGTGTCTACGTCAAGTAATAGATATACTATGGTCTCATCGAGTTGGGTGATTTAAACATCGAGATGGGAGTAGCCCATCGAGGTGTTTAAATCAACCAACTATTTGTTTTGTAGCATGTCCATTTCACCTGTCTGCCGTACTCTAACTTCCGATAACTGGTAGTCAGAGTACACCAATCATTCTGACAAGTGTTATTTTCAATTAATGATTTAAAACAGTCAAATACAAAATAAATGTCGGCAACCATGCTACAAGTATTGTTAAACTGTATATATTACATGCACTATTTTATTTTAACATAATTATAAAGCCGACACGGAAGTATAAGTCGTTGTGAACAACCCCTTCATCGATCGAGACAGTTTGTTAAACGACACTTAAACGTGTAGTGTAAAACAAAAATGGCGGAGGGAGGAACGCCAGATAATTCGTCCGACGCAACGTTTGACCTTTTGTGTACGCCTTGTTCCGATGACAATCTTAACTTCGAGGCTGTGAACTTCTGCACAGAGTGCCAGGCATATTTCTGTTCACCATGCGTCAAGTTCCACAACCGAATGCCCGGGATGAAGGAGCACAATGTCCTGGACAAGGACAACATGAAGCGTAGTGGGATTAAGAAACCAAAATCCAATTTGCCGACGGAAACATGTACAAAGCATGAAGGAAAAGTTGTTGATATGTATTGTAAGGATGAAGATAGCGTCGGATGTGCCGTCTGCTTCGCTCTGGACCATAGGTCAGTTGACATTATTGTGTTTATAGATTTATTCAGTTGTTATCTTATCGATATATTGTCAAGTCCGTGCATGACACTGCAATGTAATGTCAATACGGTGACGTTTAAGTAGGGTTGATCAGTGATTACTACAATGCAAACATACTTAAATAATTATTCGATAATGTCGATTATAGGATGCACTACATGTTTTCTGAAATTTAATGGAGCATTTACTCTGCCAAATGGCACACAATTATATATTCCGACGGACTTTTGTGCATGATTCCACAAATTCAGGGGCGTAGCTGTGCCTAAATCAATGTGTAGGCACAAATTCTAGGGGGGTCCGGTGTCATGCCCCCTCGTGTTTTTTTTTTTTGGAAGGTAGGCAAATCCTGCATTCTGACGGTATTTTAAGCAGCAAACAATATGTTTTTAACCCGCGATTTCAAGCTTTTTTAATCTGCGATTTCGCAACAAAAACATCGGAACAGAACAAAATAACATATTAATATGAATACTTGCTTTCTGAAATTCGTTCGAAATTTAGCACAATCATAGGACAGACCGCGAGCTAAAATAGTTAGACTTTTATTTTCTGAAAAGACCACGAGTAAAAATCGGTATGAGCTGACCATACCCCTCTATCCCCTATCCCCCTCAGTTTTTATTGCATTTTTGGCATTTTATTTTTTTGATTTCTGGGGACAACGTGTAGGCACGTGCCTACAGTGCCTATAAGCAGCTACGCCACTGAAATTGTATACTTCAATAACCTGAAAACAGTTTATTCCATCAATTCAGTTACTTATTGTTTAAAAACTGCGCAATACTGTCTCGGATTTTGGTTTCACCCACTGAGGCCCCCTAGGGGGTAATCGGGTTGAAAGTCACAAAAATATGCTTAGCTAGTCCAAATGTGAATGACTATGATTCAAATTCGGTATGGTCTTTTATGCACTCGAGGCACAACATATCTAAAAACGGGGTTTGACCTTCTGCATGTAGGGGCCCATCAACAGGGGTACAACTTGGGGAACTTGTAGTAATTTACTATTACTGATTTTCCGACTTGTGACGCTAACTTCTTCTTCTTACCCTTTGAGATATCAAGTTCATGTATGGTACGTTTCTTAGTTAAGGATGTGTAGATGCTCAGTAAGATTTCGTGTTTTGGTTCCACCCACTGGGGCCCTCTAGGGGGTAATCCAGTAAAAAGACACAACAAATAGCATATCGTGTCCAAATGTGAATGCATTTGATTATAATTGTGTATGGTCATTTAGGATCCCGAGGCACAACATATATAACGCTGGTTGTGTCCTTCTGCGTAAAAGGGCCCTTTATATGGGTACAACTTGGGGAACTTGCAGCAATTTATATGTTCGACTGCCATTTTTGCTCAGTGCAGGGTAATGTGTTTTCTCATAAGTTCTACACTAACTAATCCCTCCCCCACCACCACCAATCACATACTCCATACAGCCAGTAATGCGATACAGGCCCTTTTGGGCCTCTTGTTAGTATGTTCAAATTCTACACACTGCCATCGCATCGGGACACCTTTGTTTTCTCCATGTTACAGCTTCCAATGTTTGAAAGGTGCAATACTATATTTAAACAGAAGTTAGAGAAAATAAAATAATTCGTTTTGAATATCGATTCTTAAAACATTGTGCTATCTGGTTATCTATGAATTACTTTAAGAAATACAACTCGCGATGTTTATCATGACTTTATAGAAGCTACGTATAAGTAAGTTGAGACATGTTCATGTCTGCAGTTGATTTAAAGTTATTAATTACTAATATGTATTAAAATATACACGGCACGAATTTTTTTGACAAAATGAATTCAATGTTAAACATGTTAAAAGGGGGTACACCAGGCTGTTCTTGGTCCGAATTACAATTGACAAAATAATGATATGTTCTATGCTAAAGGGCTAAAATATAACAAATGAGCCTAACAATTACCCCATATTAACAATGAAATTCATTTTGAAGTATGTGCTATCCTAGGTTACGCAACCAAGGTTACCTAAAGCATTTTACGTGTAGTTTCATTTAGTTTAAACATATTTGATTCATTGTATTTACAAATTAAGCATATATACAATAACAATAAATAAAGGATTGGAACGGAAGCGTAATGCTTATTAAGTTCCTTTCCTTAATAAACATCATGGTGAGAACTAGACTATATTTTGATTGATATAATCTGTTTAGCATGAACTAGAACGTATTGAACATTTTATATTACTCTACAAAAAAGTTTGTCAATGAATAAATACATTTTAGATCAGAGTAAATACCGACTAGGGCTGTACGAGATCAAGTCAGATTTACTTGTAAACTTCATTTTGTTCGTGTTTTGTCATTGGAATGCATACTTTTCGGTTTATTACCATTCAGTCAACATTAATCCGCGAGCTAGGAAACGTTGATTAGTAATCAGTTGTACTGTTTTGTTAATTAAAGGGACTTACGGCAATCCTTTTTGTTTTTGTGTATTTTATATTGTCACATTAGTTTTCTGCATATTTGATAAGTATTGATAATCAGTTGAATAGATCAAAGCAATTTTTTAGCATTACTGGCCAAAGGCCAGGAGGGCTTATGCGATCACTTTTCGTCCCTCGTCTGTCTGTCTGTCTGTCTGTCAGCAATTTTATAAAATCGACATCTCCTCCGAAACCGCTTGAAGGATTTTGATGAAACTTCATCACAATGTTACTTGGGAGAGTCCCTCTCTGATTTATGTTTTTCGGCCGCCAGTCATTCAAGATGGCCGCCATGGCTAAAACTGGGTCAAATTTAAGGAAATTTCAAACGACATCTCCTCCGAAACCACTTATTCCATTCTTCTGATATATCATTTACATGTTCCTTGAGTTGGCCTCTATCAAGTTTGTGTTTTTCGTTATCGTCGAATAATCTAAATGGCCGACACGGCGACTCAAAGTTTAGAGTTATATAGGAAAAGGTTAAAAATGACATCTTCTCTGAAACCGCTTGAAGGATTTTGATAAAACTTAATCACAATGATATTTGGGATAGTCCCTCTCCGATTTGTGTTTTTCGCGACGGCCAGTTATCCAAGATGGCCGCCATGGCTAAAACTAGGTCAAATTTAAGGAAATTTCAAACGACATCTCCTCCGAAACCACTTATTCCATTCTTGTGAAATACCATATACATGTTCCTTGGGTTGGCCTCTACCAAGTTTGTGTTTTTCGTTTTCGTCTAATAATCAAAATGGCCACTACGGCGACCCAAAGTTTACATAGAGTTATATAGGAAAAGGTTAACAATTACATCTCCTCTGAAACAGCTTGAAATATTTTGATGAAACTTAAGCACAATGATATTTGGGATAGTCCCTCTCAGATTTGTGTTTTTCGCGGCCGCCAGTCATCCAAGATGGCAGCCATGGCTAAAACTAGGTCAAATTTATGGAAATTTCAAACGACATCTCCTAAACCACTTATTCCATTCTTGTGAAATATCATATACATGTTCCTTAGGTTAGCCTCTATCAAGTTTGTGATTTTCATTATCGTCAAATAATCAAAATTATTCAAAATGGCCACCACGATAACCCAATGTTTACACAGAGTTATATATAGGAAACATGTTTCTTGGGTTGGCCTCTATCATGTTTATGTTTTTGAATCACTTCATACAAGTAGAGCGTATACAAGCCCTCTTGGGCCTCTTGTTTTTGCATATTACTGGTTGTTGATTATATTTAACCAAAAATGTATGTAAAGCAAAGGTAAAATAACGATGTTTTTTTTAAAGACACCGAATTGTATTACTTTTAATTTAATTAAATGCATGCAGATTTAAAGTGTCAAAGTTAAAAATAGATAAATAACGGATTACTAAATCGAGATGCTAATATTAATGCTTTATAAATACTTCATGCTAGCTAACTGAGAGGAAACTAAAATAAATATTTACAAACGACTAGTTTATGGCAATATTTAATGTAAATAATCATTTTCCGAAGATGTTACAAAAATACTAATTGTATGTGACATGTACAGACATGTATAGCGTGGATCGCGGGTGGTATTAGATATTACTAAAAAAAGAACAAACGACAATCTTGATTTTTAAACTCTCGTCACACCATTAGCTTTTCTACATTTTAAAATTATTATTAAACATATTCAATAGTTTTAAGCTTAGTATTTTTTTTGATTACATTGCAACAGTACTATATTTATATTTATGAGGTTGGGTGCTATCCCTTAAGTATATATATAGAAAACAAACAAAAATGCTTAAATATTTGGTTAAAATTCTTACCAAACGCAATAATGTAACTTTGAAAATTTACTGGATGTTAAAAGAAGATTGCGAATGTAACGATAATCGAATGATATAGAACGTGAATTAGAAAACCTTTGGTTCGCAGATGGCACAACCAACTTTTGATAGATATCCCATATGAGCAAATCAAACTTAGAATATTTGATCCATTTAAGCAATATTGGTTTGGCAAGAAAAATAATTAAAACACTCTAATCAATATAGCAGATTTAAATTCAACTTTGATTATGAAAATTATCTAAATATTATGGAGACCCCTACATTTCGTATTGCATTAACGAAATAGAATATTTGCACAAACATTAACAATTTAGACGAGGATATATACTATTGTTGAACGGAGTGAGAGATTGTGTGTATATTGAAATATGAGAGTTATAGAGAGTGAGTATCATTATTTTGCGTGGGTGTCCGCCTTATTCTGAATTGAGAACAATGTATTTACCAAGAATTTTCTGTGGATGGTCAACACTTAATAAATTTGATACTATCATGTCGAAGAAATCTAAACACTTACTCGAACAGTTAAGCAAAATACCTATATTATGCCTCTGAAAAGCGCATTGTGAATACTTAACGCATTGATTGTATAACAACTTTTGTAATGACATTTGCCAGGGTGTGAGTATTTATGAACGAAAGATGTCAGAACATATAAAATAATTGCATTCCTCCTTGAAAATAATTGAAATTCGCATTTAATAATTATATTTATTTGCATTACGTCACTATGACTGGAAGAAAAATATTTGTAATATTTATTTTGTCATCTATAAACTATTGTAATGGTTTAATGCTGAATACAATTATGTTATGTTATGTTATTTAAACGTATGGTAAAATAAATAAGATTCTTTTTCTCCAAATTGTTATTACCTTTTGTTCATTTATATGCAAACAGGTTTGAAGTCAAACTGATACTGGATTAATCATTCGAGGTATCAATTTCAATGCTTGATAATACTTCAGGTCTCACGCCACAATTAATGTTCCCATAATGTTACTGTACAGCTATTTCCAAAGTCTGAGCTTCAAAGCTGGACAGCAGACCTTGTTGTTAGTTAAACATCTTCAGTATAGCCAACACCAGTGATTTAAAACAATAAAATACATAAGTTAGCCTTTCTTTTTTCTCGCTCATGTTTATGTGACCCCTATGGAAAATACAAAACTCACACACTGTCGAGCTGAATATGTTGTGTTTCGATCAAACACGTCTGAAATTTGAATGAAACCTCATATCAAGATGGGATTATCTGTATCATCTGTCTTTTAAACTGCAGATGTATGCCAGGCAAAGAAAATCCTATTTTCTGTGTTTTCCTTTTGTCTCTAGGTCCGTGAGCTAATAGTGTTGTGAGACCTGAAATATTGTCGTGTGTCAATTTGTTATTCTTTGACAAAAAGTCACTGTCACTGCTGACCTCATTTTAACAGTTGACGGTATGGCACATGTACTAAGTGATGTACTTGATGTACTTTCTTGTTTATAAAGTAGACATTTGAATCTTTGCCAGTTTGACCCACTTTTCAGTCACGGTCACGGTGACCTCAATTTAAAGCGGTTGCATGCAAGGCACAGGGACCTGCTGACTTATCCGATCTTAACCAAACTTTACCAGATTTTTAATGGCAATGATAGCTCGGACAAGTTCGAAAATCAGCCAGATCGGACTAGTAATATCGGAGTTACGGCCTTGATTTAGTTAAAAATGTAATACTTTGCCTCGTTAAGACGTTAGGGCCTCCATTTTTCATCCGATGTTTACCAAACTTTACCAGATTGTTAGTGTCAATAAAAGCTCGGATAAGATCGAAAACAAACCAGATCGGTCCAGTAACAGCGGAGTTATGGCCCTTAATTTAGTTAAAAATGCTATATTTTGCCTCGTTAAGACGATAGGGCCTTCATTTTTATCCGATCTTTACCAAATTTTACCAGATTCTTAATGTCAATAAAAGCTCAGACAAGTTCGAAAATCAGCCAAATGGGACCAGTTACAGCGGAGTTATGGCCCTTGATTTCGTTAAATATGCTATATTTTGCCTTTTTAAGGCGATAGGGCATTCATTTTTCATCTGATCTTTACCAAACTTTACCAGATTTATTTACTTTTTTCTTTTCTTTTTTTTTATTTTTTTCTTTTTTTTTTTTTTTTCTTTTTTCTTTTTTCTTTTTTATTATCTCTACTGGCCAATGTCAATAAAAGCTCGGACAAGTTTGAAAACCAGCCAGATCCTAACAGTTATGGCGGAGTTATGGCTCTTGATTTAGTTAAAAATGCTATATTTTGCCTCTTTAAGACGATAGGGCCTTCATTTTTCATCTGATCTTTACCAAGCTTTATCAGATTGTTAAATGTAAATGAAAGCTCGGACAAGTTTGAAAACCAGCCAGATCGGACCAGTAACAGCAGAGTTATGGCCCTTTATTTAGTTAAAAATGCTATATTTTGCATTGTTAAGACGATAGGGCCTTCATTTTTTATTCGATCTTTACATAAACTTTACCAGATTGTTAATGTCAATGATAGCTCGGAAAAGTTTGAAAACCAGCCAGATCGGAAAAGTAATAACGGAGTTATGGCCCTTGATTTAGTTAAAAATGCAATATTTTGCCTCGTTAAGACGAAAGGGCCTCCATTTTTCATCTGATGTTTACCAAACTTTAGCGATTGTAAGTGTTAATAAAAGCTCGGAAAAGTTTGAAAACCAGCCAGATCGGAAAAGTAATAACGGAGTTATGGCCCTTGATTTAGTTAAAAATGCTATATTTTGCCTCGTTAAGACGATAGGGCCTTCATTTTTCATCTGATCTTTACCAAACTTTAACAGGTCGTTAATGTCAATAAAAGCTCGGAAAAGTTTGAAAACCAACCAGATCGGACTAGTAACTGCGGAGTTATGGCCCTTGATTTAGTTAAAATGCTATATTTTGCCTCGTTAAGACGATAGCGCCTTCATGTTTATCCGATCTTTACCAAACTTTACCAGATTGTTAGTGTCAATAAAAGCTCGGATAAGATCGAAAACAAACCAGATCGGTCCAGTAACAGCGGAGTTCTGGCCCTTAATCTAGTTAAAAATGCTATATTTTGCCTCGTTAAAACGATAGGGCCTTCATTTTTATCCGATCTTTACCAAATTTTACCAGATTCTTAATGTCAATAAAAGCTCAGACAAGTTCGAAAATCAGTCAAATCGGACCAGTTACAGCGGAGTTATGGCCCTTGATTTCGTTAAATATGCTATATTTTGCCTTTTTAAGGCGATAGGGCATTCATTTTTCATCTGATCTTTACCAAACTTTACCAGATTTATTTACTTTTTTCTTTTATTTTTTTTAATTTTTTTAATTTTTTATTTTTTTTTATTTT
Source organism: Cyrtodaria siliqua (assembly GCA_037043455.1). Taxonomy (NCBI): domain Eukaryota; kingdom Metazoa; phylum Mollusca; class Bivalvia; order Adapedonta; family Hiatellidae; genus Cyrtodaria; species Cyrtodaria siliqua. The sequence goes on along the minus strand of JAWPHD010011058.1, from coordinate 7,193 downwards.
TTATTTTTTATTATCTCTACTGGCCAATGTCAATAAAAGCTCGGACAAGTTTGAAAACCAGCCAGATCCTAACAGTAATGGCGGAGTTATGGCTCTTGATTTAGTTAAAAATGCTATACTTTGCCTCTTTAAGACGATAGGGCCTTAATTTTTCATCTGATCTTTACCAAGCATTATCAGATTGTTAAATGTAAATGAAAGCTCGGTCAAGTTTGAAAACCAGCCAGATCGGACCAGTAACAGCAGAGTTATGGCCCTTTATTTAGTTAAAAATGCTATATTTTGCATTGTTAAGACGATAGGGCCTTCATTTTTTATTCGATCTTTACATAAACTTTACCAGATTGTTAATGTCAATGATAGCTCGGAAAAGTTTGAAAACCAGCCAGATCGGAAAAGTAATAACGGAGTTATGGCCCTTGATTTAGTAAAAAATGCAATATTTTGCCTCGTTAAGACGAAAGGGGACTCCATTTTTCATCTGATGTTTACGCAACTTTAGCGATTGTAAGTGTTAATAAAAGCTCGGAAAAGTTTGAAAACCAGCCAGATCGGAAAAGTAATAACGGAGTTATGGCCCTTGATTTAGTTAAAAATGCTATATTTTGCCTCGTTAAGATGATAGGGCCTTCATTTTTCATCTGATCTTTACCAAACTTTAACAGGTCGTTAATGTCAATAAAAGCTCGGAAAAGTTTGAAAACCAACCAGATCGGACTAGTAACTGCGGAGTTATGGCCCTTGATTTAGTTAAAAATGCTATATTTTGCCTCGTTAAGACGATAGCGCCTTCATGTTTATCCGATCTTTACCAAAGTTTACCAAATTGTTAGTGTCAATAAAAGCTCGGAAAAGTTCGAAAACCAGCCAAATCGGACCAGTAACAGCGGAGTTATGGCCCTTGATTTCGTTAAATATCTTATATTTTGCATTTTTTAAGGCGATAGGGCATTCATTTTTCATCTGATCTTTACCAAACTTTACCAGATGTTTTCACTTTTTTTTTTTTATTATTTTTTATATTTCTTTATTTTATTTCTTTATTTTCTTTTTTCTTTTTTTTTATCGTCTTTACTGGCCAATGTCAATAAAAGCTCGGAAAAGTTCGAAAACCAGCCAGATCGGACCAATAATGGCGAAGTTATGGCTCTTGATTTAGCCTCTGTAAGACGATAGTCACTCGCTTCATTGATGTTATAAGATCCATATTAGCCAGTAGAGCGTACACAGGCCCTCTTGGGCCTCTTATTAATGATTTATTTTTGTAACTTGGCATTTTATATTTAGCAATTAAAAGTTGACTGTATTGTATATAAGACGCAAAAATATACCATATACGATATAAAGAAACACAAAACTAAATGCTGACATCTGAATATAAGTTGCCATCATCAAGCCTTTGAAAAGGATCTTCTTAAACGCTTGTGTAATACATATGCAAATGAAGGCTTCACTGATTTACTATCGATCCCATTGTTTTTCTATTGTAATTACAGGTCTTGCACAGAGCTATTTTTTATTCCGGAAATAGCTACAGACTTCGCCAATAGCAATGGAAATAAGGAAAGTCAAGGCTACACATCACGAGTTTACCAAAACATTGCAGATTTGAAAAACGGCAAGCTTGAAACCAAGAAAGGATTCGAATCTGAAACGACTAATGCCTTAACAAAAATAAAAGCAACAAGAAAAAAGATAGATAAAAGATTGGATGAAATAGAAAATCAAGCCAAAACAGATACACTCAATAAAAGTAAAGAAATAGTTGACAAACTCGACGTTGATATTGAAGCATGTGATAGCGCATTGGCGGCCTTGGACAAACTACAAGTAAAAGTTGCCCATTCTGAGAAAATGAACGATTCGCAACTGTTCGTTAAAGTGAAGATGGCTAAAAATGTTAGTACTAGTTGTGAACAACAGTGCGACGAGATACGCAAACATGGCACTAAGGTAGAACGAATCAAGTTTTACGAAGATTTGAGAATTGAGAAATGTCTCTCAGACATATCCACACTTGGAACGCTGCGAACCACACCAGACGTGTACACAGCTACACATTACGGTGATTATGACGTAGCAGTTGCAGGTGATAGCCAAACATGTCATATAGATGGTTCGTGTCAGCTTCCGGACGACACGTGGATTCTTACTGACTGGAAGAACAAGAAAATAAAACGTATGGACTCGTCATTTCACGTGACTGATTCGCTTACATTCAATAACCCACCCTGGGGTGTATGTTGTATGGGTAACAATGAGATTGCAGTGACCATTACAGATGAGAAGAAGGTACAAGTTGTATCCTACATAAATGACCTGAAGCCTGTTAGATCTTTTACGGTAGATGGTTGGTGTCACGGGATAATATGTATAGAGAATGAGCTCTTTGTGACCCATCATCATGATTCCAAACTCGGTGTATATGACACATCGGGTAAGCTTCATTGTATCATTGATAAAGACAAGTCTGGTGATTCTATATTATCCAAACCTTGTCATTTAGCATTTAGTTCAGAAACGCAACATATCTATGTGGCAGACGCGGTCAAAGGATTAGTCGTCCTAGATAGACGAGGCAATGCCATATCTACACACGCCGAGAAGGAGATGGACTACGCACATGGTGTGTGTCTGGATGACGTGGGTCACCTGTTCGTTTGTGGATTTACCTCACAGAATGTACTCCAGGCAGGTGTGGCTGGCAGTAAACTACAGGTTCTGCTGAAACAATCTGATGGACTGAAATCTCCTATGTCTGTGTGTTTTGATGCGAAGAAGTCTGTGTTATTGGTGACAATGAAACAATGCAACACAGTCAAAGTCTTCAAACTGAATTGAAATATCATAACCAGTATAAACAAAGGCATCATGAACTTATTTAACGTGCTCGTTAGTAGATATCAAACGCACACTATACTTTAATAATGATTGCAAACTACATGTTCTTCTAAAACAATAAAGTGGACTATTTACATTCACTTGATACTTTCTGTTGAGAGAAAAGTAGTGTCTTATTAAGAATAAACATCACTTTTCAGTAGGTGGAGCGAAATGCGTACACATCCGGTGTACCTCAATACAAAATGGATATTCCGCGGTCAGAAAATTGCAATGACGATATTTATCTTTCTGCATGAAATTGACCATGGAATTTGCCATTCACTACCAGCGTTTAAAACCGCATAACGCCGAGATGTGAAATAAACGCTGGCTGTTTATTATGAGTGAGTTGACGTTAACAAAAATATTGTGTTTTTTTTAGCTCTAGTGACCGAAGTCCGGATGGCGAGTTGTCCGTCGTCGTCCGACGTCCGTTACCTTAAATTGCCTTGTGAACACGATAGTGACTTCATTATTGCCAAGAATCGTGGCCCTTGTTTTGCTGATAAATGCCATTTTTTTGGCTTGTGAACTCTCTAGCACCTTCATTTATTATTTGATCTTTACAAAACTTGCAATGATTGTTAATATTAATGAAAGCTCGGACAAGTTTGAAAACCAGCAAAAATGACATTTTCTGCCTTCTAGCAACTTCATTTATTTGTTGATCTTTAGCAAACTTTGTCAGCGTCTTTATATCAATAAAAGCTAGGACAAGTTCGAAAACCTGGCCGATCGGACCAGTAACACAGACTTAGTTTAAACTTATTTATCATGCAGATATGCTCTTTTCCGCCTAATAAAGGGGTGACCTAATACATGTTGCTTTATTAGGGACTGACCAATAAAGCAAATCAATGCGGAATCCCTCGGCGTTTATTGTACGTAACGTTATCTGACATCATGTACGTAACGTTATCTGACGTCTTAAAACAAACGAAAAACAACAACATGGCGGAGTCCTCGATAAGCTTAACATTCTGTGAAATACATACAGAAAATGTGGATAATATACATGATAAATAGAATAATAATTATTATGACAGTGCCGTTTTCTATCAAGTTTATTAGGCTCGGCACGAAAACGAAGAATGACTCGGCAGAGCCTTATGGAACGCCACATTAACATAAAATCAATTAATTGAACCTCTCTTCAATTATTTGAAGAGAGGTCTTATTCAATTGAAGAGAAGTTCAATTCAACTGAAGAGAGGTTTAATTCAATTGAAGAGAGGTTCAATTCAATTGTAGAGAGGTTTAATTCAATTGAAGAGCGGTTTAATTTCAATACAGAATTAGACCTCTCTTCAATTGAATTAGACCTCTCTCATTTTTCATTCGATCTTTACCAAACGTTACCAGATTATTAATATACATGAAACCAGCCAGATCAGACTAGTAACACCGGAGTTATTGCACTTGAATTAACAAAAATTGCTATATTTTGTCTTGTCAACAATAACGCCTCCATTTTTATCCGATCTTTACCAAACTGTACCAGATTATTAATATCAATGAAAGCTCGGATGAATTTTAAAACCAGTCAGATCGGATCAGTAACACTAGAGTTATTGCCATTGAATTAACGGGAGTTGCTATATTTTGTCTTGTCAACACCCTAGCGCCTCCATTTTGCAACCTACCTTTACCAAACTGTGCCATATTGTTGATATTGACGAAAGCTCGGTCAAGTTCAAAAACCAGCCATATCGGACCAGTAACACCGAGGTTAAGGCCATTGAATTATTGCAAAATGTGAACTTTTTGCTGTCAACACTCTAGCACCTACGTTTTTCATCTGATCTTTACCAAACTTTAGCAAATTGTTATGATACGGCCTTCATTTTTCCGTATTTCAGCAAAAAAATTCAGGGATGATCAGTACCAAGCCTAGTTGTGCTTATCTTCACCTTGCTCCAGTTGAATGATTTTCGGCGCAGTTATGGCCATTTAAAGGTTTTAATACACACAATTTTGTATGGATGTCACAAAATGTCACGGGTAGAGCGTACTGGTCGTATATAGCTCTTGTATCGGTTACACCCAAAATGGGCGAAGATCGGAACATGTCTCTTTCCGTATGCAAATCTTCCAACGGCAGATGGTAGAGTGAACGGCACGGACGTAATTGTAATGAGGGATACAGGTTGTACAGGTGTGGTAGTTAGGCGTAGTTTAGTTACGGATGACCAGTTGGTAGGTAAACAGTCACCGTGTATGTTGTTAAATAAGTCGGTAGAGCACGTGCCAATAGCGAGAATAGATGTAGATACACCTTTCTTTAAAGGGACTACAGAGGCACTATGTATGGATGACCCGATGTATGATTTAACGATAGGGAACATAGATGGTTCAGCACTTCCGGTAATGTCCGATTTTAGAAGTAGCATAAGTAATGCCGTAGAGACTAGAGCGCAGGTTCAGAAGCAAGCTCAGGCTTATAGAAAATTAAAGGTTCCTGCAGCCGTAGGTGACATATCTAAAGCGGAGTTTATAGAAGCACAAACTCAAGACGAGTCATTAGGTCCTTGTAAAGTGAAGGCCAAGGACGGTGTAGTGAAGAAGTGTAAAGGGTCCGGTAGTTGTAAGTTTGTACATAAGAATAGGTTATTGTACAGAGAATTTGAAGATAGTGGTAGTAGACAGTTTCACCAATTAGTGGTACCTACCCAGTATAGAACGACAGTGCTTAAGGTAGCTCATGAGTCGATTATGGGAGGTCATTTAGGCGTAAAGAAAACGTCAGATAGAGTATTGGCAGAATTTTATTGGCCAGGCGTTAGTGGAGATGTAACTAGGTATTGTAGGTCCTGCGATGTATGCCAAAGGACAGTACCAAAAGGTCGAGTGACCAAAGTACATTTAGGTCAGATGCCACTGATAGATACACCATTTAAGCGGGTAGCCGTAGACATAGTTGGACCAATTTTTCCAGTGTCGGATAGGAAAAATAGGTACATTTTAACCATGGTAGACTATGCAACTAGGTATCCGGAGGCAGTAGCATTGCCCTCAATTGAAACTGAGAGAGTAGCTGAGGCATTAGTTGATATGTTCAGTAGGCTAGGTGTACCAGAGGAAATGCTGACTGATTGTGGGTCACAGTTTACGTCAGAACTTATGGCTGAAGTAAGCAGGTTATTGTCTTTGCGTCAAATCATGACAACACCATGTCACCCTATGTGTAACGGGTTAGTCGAACGATTTAACGGGACGTTAAAGCAAATGTTACGGCGTATGTGTACCGAGAGACCCAAAGATTGGGACAAGTATCTCAATGCTTTATTGTTTGCATTTAGAGAGGTACCACAAGAGAGTTTAGGATTCTCTCCGTTTGAGTTATTGTACGGTAGGTCAGTTAGAGGTCCCATGAGGATTCTTAGAGAGATGTGGGCAGGTGAAGTAGATAGTGATGAGGTTAAGACTACATATCAGTATGTTTTAGATCTGAAGGAGAAACTAGAGGAGACTTGTAAGATAGCTCAAAGTCAGTTAGTTAAGGCAAGTACCAAGTATAAACGCTACTATGACCAGAAAGCTAGAGCTAGGAAGTTTAAGATAGATGACCAGGTGTTACTGTTACTCCCGACCGACAATAACAAGTTGTTATTACAATGGAAAGGTCCGTTTTACGTTAGAGGGATAGTGAACACTATGGATTACCGTATCGAGATAAACGGAAAGTTAAAGACCTTTCATGCGAATATGCTGAAAGAGTATATAAGTAGAACCGATAATGTGCAACAAGGGGTGTTAACCGTAGTTAATGTTGCAGTTATTGAGGATAGTGAGGAAGACAGTAGTGAGGACACTAGTCCCATGTATTTTCCCACTAGTGTAGGTAGGGAGAGAGCAGCCGATGTAGACATATCGGGCATGCTTAGTGTAGAGCAGAAACGAGAGATGGGTAGTTTACTCTCGGAGTTCAGTGATGTCTTGTCCGAAAACCCGGGGCAGACAGATGGAGTGCAACATGATATTGTACTCACATCAGGGGAACCAATAAGAATTAAGGGGTATCCCATTCCATTTCACTCCCGATCAATTGTTGATGAGGAGGTGAAAGACATGTTGAAATTGGGTGTCATCGAACCTTCAAACGCCCCATTTTCATCCCCAGTCGTACTTATTAAGAAGAAAGATGGGTCAATTCGATTCTGCATCGATTTTAGGCAGCTCAATAAACGTACCATCTTTGATGCAGAGCCAATGCCTAATATTGAGGAGGTATTCTCTAAACTTGCGGGATATTCGTATTTCTCCAAGTTAGACCTCAGTAAAGGTTATTGGCAAGTCCCACTTTCAGACCG
>JAWPHD010011057.1:0-87309 GCA_037043455.1 Cyrtodaria siliqua | reverse complement strand
TATGTACATATATGTAAGTACAGATGGGATGGACAAGCCTAATGCTATATATGTATGTCATCTCCTCTAACTTGTTTAAATGGTGCATAAAAAGTACTTAGAAAGCAATTACTTGAAAACAATAGTTGGTTTAACACAACCTCATAACTTGCAAATTGTTTGCCTATAAATAAGGCTGGGTCATAAAATGACAACCATATCATATCACCTTAAGTGAAATTAAAAAAAAAAAAATAAGGCTGAGATTTTATACATATACTAACCTCAGGTAACAGCACTGAAAGTTGGTAAGACAGTCCGGGCTTGGAATATTTTTTTCCACGAAGACCTTGAGAACATGAATCTGCAAATAGAAAAGATGGTCATTAAAAAAATATATTTATATATATAAAAAAAAAGTTGTATTGGACTGGCTACTATCAGGTGCCTAGTCACGAGCGCAAACCGATACTTACCTCCTTATATACTGGACATGCTTGGCTCCCCGGGCAGCCCATATTGATGCCGGGTTTAGTGCGGATGTCCGATCGACATATTCACTCTGATAGTAGGACCCCGCCCTCAGACGCCGGCTTCCAAGTAACTGGATTACAGGAGCACGCCATCAACTCCCAGCCAAATATATATATTTATTTTGTTAACTTAAGAAATAATAAAAAGGTACCTGTGTTTTATCGGTGAATACAGTTAAGAGTTTGGATGCGTAGTAATTAAATAACGAGTGCGTTAGCAAGAGTGATTTAATTACTCGCATCCGAACGACTAACTGTATTTTATTCACCGATAAAATACAGGTACCTTTTTATTATTTCGATTCTAACACAACAATAACCCATTGTTTACACTTTTGTTGGGGCACTATATATTATCTCGGAGGTCAAGGTAATCAGGCTGCTATGTTTACAGGCTGTTTCACTGGGCGCCCCCGTATGCATTATTAGTCAAGTGACAAACAATTAAGTCATTACTTACGTCATATAGCTTGCGCTATATGAGGTCAAACGTTCTCAGCTTGTTCAAGATGCTTAATAATGTTATATGTAATGATGCATATGATGGGTTTATATCGGGGGTGTGCACGGTTTGGGAGCATGGCAAGTATTTTGTAAAATTTCATTAATATTACTGTTGAGTTTGTCTTCGTGACGTATATTTACCAAGTGGCGTCATGTAACGTGGCGCTTCCAACGGATGAAATATACGCAGGGAGTTAATGGATGAGCTGTATTTTATCATAGAATAATATGCAGCTGTCTCTCTTCTTTGTGTATATGAAAGACTGCGGAGCTAGTGTTAGAATTAATATTAATATACAGTTTGCTATTCAATAAATAATTAAATAATGTTTAGACAGCAACATTTGTTTTCTCTCCAGGCAGACCAGAATTGTTACATGGCAAACTTTTAACCAAATGAAACAATTAAGAACATTTCTAAATATCAACATTTCAATGCCTTCATTCATTGAAATTCATCTACTTGTGATGTTGCTAACTTCATCATGCTCATAATGCGCACTGTCATCAGATATGCAAAGATGTCGACAGCTCCAGACAAAAATTATAAGTATAACATTCTAATGGGCAATAACTCTAATTTGAATGAAGAGTTATGGTTCTTACACTTCCCACTCATTGCACTCAATTATTGCGTGAAGTTTCATTCCAGTCCCATTAGTAGTTCCAAATTATGCTATGGGCAATAAAAGAGAGACAGAGGGACTGGTGAAAGGACTGGCGGACAAAGTGTTGAAAATATGATCCACCGAATTTTCTAGGGACTTTGAACATGATGTATGTGTGATCTGTAATCAAAATAGGTTTTGGTTTAGAATAATTTCTAGTTACATGAGTATCAACTTACATGTCATTTCATATGTATACCACTGTCATTTCATTGAAGGCTGGAAAAGATGCTGATGCCCGAGTCTGGGCACCGACACTGCAACACACCGTATAAACAAACTGCCCGCAGTGGTATACAGAAAATATCAGTTAAAAAGCAATAACTTCAAGCAAACTGATTTGTAATAGTTGTTTATAGTATTTTTGTAAAAACACACGTAAACATTTCATGCATTTGGTTTGAAATTAAAACTCAACACCATGTTATTTGAATGCAAACCCTCATGGGTTAATTTTATATCATTTGTTAAAACTCTATCATAAACAAGAGCACCGCTTTCATTCTTGTAAACCTAGAACTTTGATAATTATTAGCCACAATCAGTTGTAAAAGGCAAGGTTAAGTTTCGGGTTAAACTTTTTTCCAAAGGGGAATAATTCAAACAAGAGGACCAATATGGCCCTATATCGATCACCTGAGTACTTGCCCATTATCGAACTTCTTCCAAATCTCATGGTCATATACAATCTGTGCAAGTTTGGTTAAGATCGTTCAAGAAATGTGGCCCCTGTTGTGTTAAAAACATTGATATAAAGACACTAACACAGTTTGGTAAAGATCAAATGCAAAATGATGGTGGTAGAGTGTAACCCCTGGGGCATGGCCAAATGTGACCCCAGGGCTATGTGTAATATATGGGAGCTGTGTGCCTTTCAGAGAAGGAGATTTTTTAAGTTTTTTCCTACACCAGTCTATGTAAAATATGTGCCCCATAGGGTCACCATTTGAACAAACTTGGTGGAGGACCATACGCTTATAGCAAATGCAAAATATTAAACCTATGGCTCTTGCAGTTTAAGAGATTTTTTTAAGTTTTTCCCTATACAAGTCTATGTAAACCTGGGCGGGCCAAATGTGACCCAGGGACACCATTTAAACAAACTTGGTAATGGGCCATAATCTTATAGTAAATGCAAAATATTAAACTCTGGCTCTTGTAGTTTTAGAGAAGATTTTTGAGTTTTTTCCTATATAATTCTATGTAAAACTGTGACCCCGGGGCTGGACCAAATTTGACACCAGTGTCACCATTTGAACAAACTTGGTAGAGGACCATCAGCTTATAGCAAATGCAACATATTAAACATCCTGCTCAAGCAGTTTCAGAGAAGAAGATTTTTTAAGTTTTCCCTATACACATGTGACCCCTGGAGCGGGGCCAAATGTGACCCCAGGGTCACCATTTGAACAAACTTGGTAAAGGACCATAATCTTATAGTAATGCAAAATATTAAACCTCTGGCTCATTCAGTTTCAGAGAAGAAGATTTACTTTTTTCTTATATAAGTCTATGTAAACCTGCGGCCCCGGAGTGGAGCCAAATTTGACCCCAGGGTCACCATTTGAACAAACTTAGTAGAGGACCATAAGCTGATGCTACATGTAATACATGAGAGCTCTGTGCCTTGTGGTTTTAGAGAAGAAGACTTTTAAAGGATGTTGCGATGACCTAATTTTAACAAATCTAATATTTAGCATTCATCCATGTGAAGTTTGGTCAAAATTGGCCCCCGCCTTGACCTGAGGTGATCTAAAAATCTACCACTCGGCTATTTCACCTGTTCTCTCATATTAAATCGCTCAATGCATATATATACGGTACCACTGAATTATGTTGTGTGCTGTTTTTTTTTATTTTATAGAATTCCACATTAACTTTTTTTTCATTCATTTTATTCTTTTCTTTATTTATCAGTTTTTCATTCTTCATCTTTATTCAGATATGTTTTCTTTATATCAACATAAATAACTGTTATCAATGGTTTATTCCAATTAATTAAATCATTATTTATGATATATCAATTGCTTCTATGTGTATCGATTTGGCTGAATTAATCATCGAGATGGCCGGAGCCCATCAAGGTGTTTAAATCAACCAGTGAGATGAGACCATACTCTATTTGTTTTGTAGCATGTTCATTTCACCAGTCTGCCATACTCTAATTTCTGATAACTGGTAGTTAGAGTACAAAAGTCATTCTGATGAGTGTTATTTTCAGCGACCCTGCTACAAGTCTATTTTATTTACTAGTAAGTAAAATCTCCTCTCTAATCTACCTTTCGACATTTACAGATCAATATAAAAAAATTGTTTGTGACTCCCCATAAATTTACCGCGAAGATATTCGCTTGTTGCGGGCATATTCGACACTTACGTGTGGTCAAATACGTCCGCGGACAAATTGGCATGTTGCGGACACCTCTGTTAGCTTTAAATATAGTATTGTTGTAATATAATCAACAATTAGAAGGCAAATACAATTTGATTTAAATAATTCAAATATTAATTAACAATGATTTGCAAAAATGCAAGTAATGTAGAAGAACTATTGGGATGCTTTTAGTCTTTAAACAAGAGGCCCAAGAGGGCCTGTGGACGCTCTACTGGCTCAAGATAAAGTTTATGTATAAGGGGCCATAAGTCTTTCAAAAATCATTCAACCAGAACATGGCAATGACAGGTGCCACTCAACCCGGGGATAGGGGGCGTGAGTGGTAGCTAGCATATTACACTACCACTCATGAACAGTCTCAATCAAACCGAGACTGCAATATTTCATATGTGTCGTGCTCGGCCGTTTCCAAAGGTCCATTATCATACTCTTTTTTAGTACTGAACATTCTTGCCAAGATTCGCTGAAATTTGGCAAAGAGTTCAGAAGAGACTAATCTGGACAAAGTTTGTGTATTAAAACATTTAAATGGCTATAACTCCGCCAAAATCATTCAACCGAAATATGGCGATGATATACACAACTAGGCTTGATACTGATCATCTTGTCAAGTTTCGTCTATATCCAGCCAGGGGTTCAGGAGAACTAGCCCGGAAAAAACTGTGGTATCAAAATCCTTTAAAGGGCCATAACTCTGCCAAATATCTGTAAACCAGAACGTGACGATGACATGCCCAACTAGGCTTGGTGCTGATCATCCCTGCAAAGTTTCACTGAAATCTGGCGAGGGGTTCAGGAGAAGTAGATCAGACAAAGTTTGTGTATTAAAACTTTTAAAGGGCCATAATTCTGCCAAAATAATCATTCAGCCGGAATATGGCAATGATTTGCAAAACTAGACATGGAATTGATCATCCCTAAAAAGCTTCGTTTAAATCCAGCCAGGGGTTCAGGAGAACTAGTCAGAACAAAGTTTGTGTATTAAAACCTTTAAAGGGCTATAACTCCGCCAAAATCATTCAACTGGAACATGGTGACTATGTACAACTAGGCTTGGTACTGATCATCCCTGCAAAGTTTCAATGAAATCCGGCCAAATGAAGGCCCTTTCGTCTTAATGAGGCCAAGATATAGCATATTTCAGAAAATCAAGGGCCATGACTCCGATGTAAATGGTCCAAACTGGATGGTTTTCGAAATTGTCCAAGCTTTCATCGATATTAACAATCTGGTAAAGTTTCTTAAAGATCGGAAGAAAGATAAAGACCCTATCGTCTATATAGGATTTTTAACTAAATCAAGGGCCATAACTCCACTGTTACTGGTCTGATCTGGCTGGTTTTCGAACTTGACCGAGCTTTCATTGATATTAACAATCTAATAAAGTTTCATAAAGATCGCATGGAAAACGAAGGCCCTATCAACTTAACGAGGCAAAATATAGCATTTTTAACTAAATCAAGGGCCACAACTCATCTGTTACTGGTCCGATCTCGCTGGTTTTCGAAATTGTCTGAGCTGTCATTGATATAAACAATCAGGTAAAATTTTGTAAAGATCATATGAAAGATGAAGGCCCTATCGAATTAACGAGGCGAAATATATCATTTTTAACTAAATCAAGGGCCATAACTCCGCTGTTACTGGTCCGATCTGGCTGGTCTTCGAAATTGTTCGAGCTTTCATTTATATAAACAATCTGTAAAGTTTGGTAAATATCGAATGAAAGATAAAGGCCCTATCGTCTTAACGAGACAAAATATAGCATTTTTAACTAAATCAAGGGCCATAACTCCGCTGTTAATGGTCCGATCTAGCTGGTTTTCGAACTTGTTCGAGCTTTCATTTATATAAATAATCTGGTAAAGTTTGGTATAGATTGGATTAAAAACGAAGGCCCTATCGTCTTAATGAGGCAAAATATAGCATTTTTAACTAAATCAAGGGCAATAACTCCGCTGCTAATGGTCTGATCTAGCTGGTTTACGAACTTGTCCAAGCTTTCATTAATATTAACAATCTGTGCAAGTTTGGTAAAGATTAAATTATAAATAATTGTTCTAGAGTGTTCACAAGGCAGAAAACAGCATTTTCCAGAAAAAACAAGGGCCATAACTCTGGTGTTACTGACCCAATTTAGCTAATTTTCAAACTTGTCCAAGCTATCATTGGTATTAACAATATGTACAAGTTTGGTAACGATCAAATAATAAATGAAGGTGTTAGAGCATTCACAAGGCAGAAAATAGAAATTTTCAGAAAAAACAAGGGCCATAACTACGGCGTTACTGATCTGATTTGGCTGGTTTTCGAACTTGTCCGAGCATTCATTGATATTAACAATCTGTGCAAGTTTGGTAAAGATCAAATAATAAATGAAGGTGCTAGAGTGTTCACAAGGCTTAATATGGCATTTTTCAGCAAAACAAGGGCCATAACTCCGGTGAAATTTATCCGATCCGACTGGTTTTCGAACTTGTCCGAGCTTTCATTGATATAAAGACACTGGCAAAGTTTCGTAAAGATTCGATTAATAATGAAGGCCCTAGAGTGTTCACAAGGCAAAAGTTAACAGACGGACAGACTACGGACGACGGACGGACGGACGACGGACAACTCGCCATCCCATAAGCTCTGCTGGCCTTCGGCCAGTAGAGCTAAAAATCAAGATTACCTTGTGCCTCTTGAACACTTAAATAAAATATATTACTCACAGGTTTTAACATAATCAACATTTAGTAATTTTTATAAATTTGCAAACAGAATTTGTTTTCAATTGTTCAAATAATTATGTGAAATATGGATGTAGAAAAATTTAATTGAATTGAATTGGGATTTTATAGTCGCACCAACAGCTAAGGTCATATGTCGACTTTCCAGCTTCCATTGGTGGAGGAAGACCCCAGATGCCCCTCCAACCAGGCGGTTGGTTACCTGGGTAGAACCACCGACGTTCCGCAAGCCATGAGAGCTGGCAGGGCCGTCACTCTGTTTTGGGGGACTGCGACCCACACCCTTGGGCGGGGGAATTTTAGCGCGATTTTACAGGAAAGGGGGAATTATTTTGAGGCCATAATTTTAATTATAATCATTGTTTTAAATAGCCTACATGTTTTATTTATATTAAATACAAAAAAAAAAAAAAAAAAAACTTCATCAATATTATAGGTATAACACTGCTGTTAGATTTGGAAAAAAATTAGGTACGACAATAAATTCGCCGTACATGGAAGAAACGGGACACAGCCTACAAATTCATACTCAATATTTTACGTACCAGAAGTTTTGTTTTTAATTTTTTTTTCGAGTGGGAAGTTTGGTCAAAATTAGCCAAGCGGTTTCTGAGGAGAAGTTGTTTGAAGAAAAGTTAACGACGACGGACGAAGAGTGATCCCAATATAGCCTTCGGCTCAGGTGATCTAATCAAAAAGGTCAATGATGCTTAAATGAAAGTTTGTAAACATTTTAGTAACTAACAAGAAATGTCACAGTAAGTGACAAATGCCCCCGAAGTGACCTGTAAGTGTGACCTTGACCTTGGAGCAATATGAAACCAACAGATATATTTAAACAAAATATAATCAAACAAACAATAAAAATCAAATCAAATAAAATTTAAAAAATATTTAAAATAAAATAAAAATAAAAATAAATTAAAACAAAAGGCCCAAGAGGGCCTGTGGACGCTCTACTGGCTAACATGGCTCTTATAACATCAATGAAGCGAATGACTGCCATTTACGTTTTTTTTGAAAGTTTCGGGCAAAAAACAGCTTTTTGACTAAATCAAGGGCCATAACTAAAGAATCTGGTAAAGTTTCATTGTGGCTTTCTAGGCTATTGTTTTTTTGTATTATATTTACACGAGCATATTTGTGTTTTACTTATATTGCCTATTGATGCTGCCTTGTTGGTTAGAGATTAGATCATGGCGGGAATTTCTTTATTAACACTGTCCTGTTTTAATGGGATGACTGTAGGGTAAGTGTGAGGTTTGGTGCACCCTAGAACCGGTTTAAACCACTTTGCCACTGACCGTTCCAAGGCGGTAGCCCTATTGTCAACCCTTTTGTGTTTGTGATGTCGTTTACTTTTATTATTACTTTTTCCTTCTTGTTTGTCTGTTTCCATGTTTGTTTCTGTGTTTTGTGGTTGACTGTCCTCCTTGAATGCTACTTTCCCTGTCCGATCTTTTCTAGTACGGAAAGACAGTAGTGGATAACGATTCATGAACGGGACGTTGAATTTGGTATTACATAAGTTGCTATCTCTTGGATAAATACTAATATGTATAAATAAATCTGGTGTTAACGCGTAGGTCATATTTACCGCGCATGCGCAGACAATTTTAGAGACATTTTGAGGACGCCATTTTTATTGCAGCACAGTTGAATATCGTGAGCATTTCGATTGAGGATATTAAACGAATTGCATTAGAGCTCGTGAGTAACGGTTGTCCAAAAGTTCGCGACGAAAGGTAGGTACGTGTATATGTTGTGAGTTTTGAGATGATGTATTGGTTAAATGTATTTTTGTCTCAAGCGCTCTCGACTGCCTGTGGTCAGTCGCGGTCGACTGACTGTCAGTCGTGATGAAAATGCAGAATGTGTGTGTACAGTTTTGAAAATCTGGTTATACTTGGACGGTTTAGGGGAATGTTTGGTGTGTGTATGAAGAATTATTTTACCAATGTGATGTATAAACGTGTGATCTAGGCCAACTGATGTTGTTGTTTTTTTGTGTGAGTACGCATGCGCGTCAGGTGATTTTGTCAGTTTAGGAAGCCGGCATTGTTTTTGTCGTGTTTGAGGAAGTATTCAAGGCTGTTTCAGTTGAGGTGAAAGGTAATTAGATGTGATATTCTGTTATTGTGACGGTTGTAAATGTAGTAATGCGAAGAGAAGTACGGGTACCTGTGAAGATTGTTTGTTGTGTTAGTTGTATGCGAGTGCGCATGCGTCGAGTAAGTAGGGTTTGATCTGTCACTCAAGTTTGTTGTGGAAGATCTGTCACTCACGTTTGTTTTGGAAGCCATCTTGGAAGCTGCAGTGCTTTTGTATCATATGGTTGTATTCGAGGAAGTGTTAAAGAAGATTTCACTTGATTGCCATTGTAAGTAGATGTGGAATTGCTAAGGAAAATATATATGCATTTGAGAAATGGCTGTGAAATATTTAAGCTTGCTAGGCTAGTGCATAACATGTCATTTTCGACGTGAGGGTTGTCCTACCACTCCTATGCCTATGGCTATGTATTGAGATTTAACTGGCATTGACAGTGAGATTGTCCATTGGCGAATAGGAATGACTGGGTAACACATATCGAATTCAAGTAATGTGTTTTGCTTATCCAGTGTACAAATAGATTTACAGTTTCTGCCTTGGGGATAATCGTAACTGCAGACCGGTGCCTTTTGTAGTAGGTTTGGCGGACGTCATTGGGGAAATTTGGCGCAGGTCATACATCGTCAAAGATAATACGATGTGCATGTGGCACATAAGGTGCAATGCGCATGTTGAGTACACATTTCATGACTTTTTTTCAAGGAAATATACGTCGGCCAGGCATTTAATGTTATCAACATTTGGCGTTTTCCGTTAGTAAACAGGTGATTACCTGGCTTTGTGTAATTGCCTGAAGGTATGAGGTGTGTTGATGCAGTAAAGGGGGTCACGTGCTCCTGAATACACACAGCTTTTGTTATGTCTGGCAGAGTATATGCTAAGTGTCAAGTAAACAAAAGATGATTGGGGAGTTAGTAATTAAAGTTTGGTCATGAGTAAAGGAGAGCGGTATCATTGATTGATGTTTGTCATGGGGAGAATGACGGGTTTTAATTGATAATTCATTTCAATGTTTATCATGTATTAGTAGATTGAGTTTATGCGCACCTGTGTTATTCTAAGTATTCGGATATGCAAAGGTACGTATTTTGTCTTGTGCACTGCAATAGCAGCAATTGGACAGGAACAAGAATTTTCCTTTATCCACTTATTGTGTGTAAGACTGGAAAAATAACCCAACGCTGAGAATGTTGGGCTGCTGTTAATGTCTATAAAGGGGAGATAATTATATCAGATATTCTCTCCTTTCAGCAGGCCTCGTACTAGTCCTAGCAGTGTTGGTGAAGCCTGTTGATTTTGTTGATAAAAGCGGTTCCCTCAAGCGAGAACTTGTTGAAACCGTGCCACCTGACTTTGGTATGTTGCAAGTGATTCAATTGTGTTGCTTATATATATATATATTTCATGTGTTTATGTTGTGTTGCCTCTTTGTGTGCCATGGGCACAAATTAGCAGTCGGCCGTGGTGAGTAAAAAATGGTCTGGGCAGCCAAAATTTGAATTCCATGCGGCCATGTGGCAATCAAACATATTCAATATAAGAAAATGAAAATGGGTAATCATTGGACACAAGCATTAAATTTCGAGGACTTTACCGGATAGATTTTGCTTTTGTGCTGTGAACTACATACTTTTGGCCGGAAAAAACCCCGGAAACTCTTAACAAAATAACAACGAAGCAAGTGTTTTCTTGTATTTTTCCAATTTCGCTAAATAAACAGAGTTGTGACTATTTACGGCATTTAATCGTTTAATAAAATATGTAAGAACAATTGCCTTGTTGTTCTGTTTCCTAGTAAAACGTTCCTCGGATGATTGGTTAATGGAGTGCCCTCGTCTGGATTCCAATTTCTCCCGTTGAAACGAGCGGCAAATGAACAAGCCCGTTGGGCTTGTGTTCTTGGATATTGGGCAAGCCTGGCAGGCATTTTAGCATTGTCGGGATTGTGCTAATTTTGTCCACTGCTTTGCGCTTCGACTGTTAATTTAAACTTAGATATCCATGAGTACAAGTAACATTTGCTGGGTTTTCTTGGATATTGGGCAAGCCTGGCAGGCATTTTAGCATTGTCGGGATTGTGCTAATTTTGTCCACTGCTTTGCGCTTCGACTGTTAATTTAAACTTAGATATCCATGAGTACAAGTAACATTTGCTGGGTGTTCTTGGATATTGGGCAAGCCTGGCAGGCATTTTACCAGTCTCCGTATTGTGCTAATTTCGACGGCTGCTTTGCGCTTCGAATGTTAATTTAAACTTAGATGTCCATGAGTACAAGTAATATTTGCTGGGTGTTCTTGGATATTGGGCAAGCCTGGCAGGCATTTTACCAGTCTCGGGATTGTGCTAATTTCGACGGCTGCTTTGCGCTTCGAATGTTAATTTAAACTTAGATGTCCATGGGTACAAGTAACATTTGCTGGTATGTAATCAACTTTTCAACAGACAAGGCAGTGTTTATTTTACACATGATCATAAATTTGTGTTATAAATTAAAGGGGATATCATTCGGTTTCACTTCTGGGTCTTTGGTAATCTAAAATGTGGCGCCTTTTGATTGCTAAAATGCGGTGCTTTTAG
This sequence comes from Cyrtodaria siliqua, assembly GCA_037043455.1. Lineage (NCBI taxonomy): Eukaryota > Metazoa > Mollusca > Bivalvia > Adapedonta > Hiatellidae > Cyrtodaria > Cyrtodaria siliqua. Next base: position 75,808 of record JAWPHD010011057.1, on the reverse strand, counting down.
AAATCATCAATAATAAGGCTGTGAATGATGTTGATAGAAAAGTTGTTATACATTAATTATTAAAGTGTATGTCAACATGAAATATTTCTTACACAATAAGACATTGATTTACAAATATCTAATATGTTTTACTGCTTTAATACAATAATTTACGCAGTTGTGATCATTTATAAAACAAGTCAGTAACACTACTATTTATAAGTAAATACATAACTTGCACTTCAGTCAGAGCTCTAACCTTAAACAGTTTTATATCTGCTGGAAGTTATTAAAATGCCAAATTATTATCTCCCTTTGGTTTAGAGTCGCAGATACTTTTCCCTAATAATCATTTGTAACCTAAACCAGTTACCCAGATCATTTGCTAATAAATCGAAATAGTTGCCAAATGTGCAGTGTTTATTTATGTCTGAATACTTATTATTTAGGATAAATACATCTTCATCAAGATCCAATTAGCTGTTGTTCACTAATTGTCATGTTGGTCTTACAAAATGATTTTTAATGAATTTTATTGCATAACAGTAGGTAACTTGAGAGGCTTTGCGCATTGGATTTTCATCGATGCTCATAGAATTGTATTGCATGGTTGTAAAGTTGAATAATCACCCTATCTGGAGAAAATTATATATATACAGGGAAAATTCCTGTACAGAAGATAGAATGCATCTAAACTTGAATGATTTTGTGGTAGTAACTGCTTCTGGTTACTATCCCAGTTTTTTAGTTTTTTTTTATAACAGTCACAGGTTATGAAACATGTAACTGTTTAAGGTTAGAGCTTTGACTGCACTTAGAAGCCTTAATTTTTTGTGTGGCTGTACATGTTACACAAACGGATAATGAGTCAGACTCGTGCAAGTGTAAACAAATTTTGAGTTGTCGCAGGACTCAATCTACAGGGCTATTCGGGCGAAGAACGCGCCCGCGATCTCTTGACTTCGCCTTGCCAGCACATCAAAGCGAAGTTCAAGTCGCCGAAATTTAAAAAAAAAAGGAAAAAAAAATAAGTTTAAAAAGTTACAGTATAGTAATAAATCCATTATCATAGAAATTTGCATCAATATTTCAAGCTCATATTATAGAGTAAAAAGAATTTGTGTGCATTACACTGTATTCACTGCATTGCAATATACATGGTGATGACTATTCAACCGTTGTCTACGTATACACGTCGCGTGAAGTCTCCCTAAATTCTGTCCACTTCTCCCTAAAATCACTTGAGGGAGAAGTGACTTCGACCTAAATTCCTGGCCTAGATTGAGCCCTGTGTCGCATGCAAGATTTGTTTGTTTGATTTTGTCTTTGTTTTAAAATAAACACTTCCATAGATTAAAAATACCTTCATCAGCTCTAAAGGTTTTACAAAGTTTTCTTTCACACACTGGTAACATTTAGTTAGTATACGTATATGTAAATATGCTTTACGGTAACCCTCTGAATAAAGTGCCACACGCTTGCTGTTTCTACGGTAGCTAACTCAACATGCAGAAAGGAATGCATTATGTTATGACATTTCTGACAGTAGTCAGTGCAGTCAACTTTGAAAAGTGTGGTATATGCAGGTGTCAATGTCATGGAATAGATAGTTGGTGTCATACGTGTACACATGCATTGTTTTCCCAAGTCAAAGTGAACTGCCTATTTAAGCAGTTTTGTAGCAGTTGCTTAGCAGTTTCTTCATTTTTTGGCAGTTTCTTAGCAATCCTTAACAGTCCTGGTCTTAAAACTGCTAAGAAGTTGCAGAAACTGTTAAGAAACTGCTAGGAAAACTGCCATCTTTCTTCCTTGGCAGTTCTCATACAGCCATGCAACTAAGCAGTTTCTAAGCAGTTCCTTACAAGTTCTCTAGCAGTATTATCCTGCATGATGTTATTATTTATCTATTAACACCAATGTGATTCTGACAAGAGTGTAAAAACCACAGACACTGTCTTCCTTTTTTTTCAAAATATTGGAGGGAAAATGCTCCTAAATATTTAATGATTAACAAGAAAAGGTATAACACATATATTATACCATGGGAAGTACGGACTGCATGTAGATGTTCTGGATCCGGGATCGTTTTGATAGTGAAGGTCACCGGCACCTTGGCCTTTAAATGAATAAGGATAAGGGTCATGTACTGGTCATGAGCAACCATTCATCCTTTCAAGTTGGAGGACCTAGATCCATCAAGTTTGTAGTTGTTGATAGGACATCGTATTGATAGTGAAGGGCACCGCAACCTTGACCTCCGATCTAGTGACCGGAAAATAACAAGAGGTCAATGACCTTGAAACTCTACTAATTGATTTTGATTTCAGGAAGTGGTCGATACAAACTTGCTTTTTGAAAATCTATTTTTAGCCGTAGCGGCCATCTTGAAATTCCGGCCGACCTGAAATTTTGCTTGGATCAATTAGACATCAAGAGCAGCTTTCCTGTGAAGTCTCATGGAAATCCGTCAAGTAGTTTCAGAGGAGTAGTCGCTACAAGTTTTCATTATATAATTCTATGTAAACAAAGATGGCCGCTGACAGCCATGTTTAACATTGAATCAAAATGATGTTCGACTCCTATAACCATCATGCCATGCTGATCATTTTAGAAAAAGTCCCATATCAGTATCTTTTATAGTTTTCAAGAAGTAGTCGCTACAAACTTATTTTTTAACAATCTATTTTTAGCCATGGCGGCCAACTTGAATTTCTGGCCGACCTGAAATTTTGCTAAGATCATTTAGACATGAAGAGCAACATTCATGTGAAGTTTCATGAAAATCCATCAAGTAGTTTCAGAGGAGTAGTCGCTACAAGTTTTCATGATATAACTCTATGTAAATAAAGATGGCCAATGGCAGCCATGTTTAACGTCGAATCAAAATAATGTTCGACTCGAATAACCATCATGTCATGCTGATCATTTTAGAAAAAGTCACATATCAATATCACCTATAGTTTTCAAGAAGTAGTCGCTACAAACTTATGTTTTTTAAATCTATTTTTGACTGTGGCGGCCATCTTGAATATCTGGCCGATCTGAAATTTTGCTAGGATCAATTAGACATGAAGAGCAACATTCCTGTGAAGTTTCATGGAAATCCGTTAAGAAGTTTCAGAGGAGTAGAGGCTACAAGTTTTCATTATATAACTCTATGTAAACAAAGATGGCTACTGACAGCTATGTTTAACATCGAATTAGAACGATTTTTGACAAGGACCAACATCATGTCATGCTGTATCATTTTTAGGAAAAGTCCCATATGAATATCACTTATAGTTTTCAAGAAGTAGTCGCTACAAACTTGTATTTTGAAAATCTTTTTTTAGCCATGGCGGCCATCTTGTATTTCCGGCCGACCTGAAATTTTGCTAGAATCAATTAAGACATGAAGAGCAACATTCGTGTGAAGTTTCATGAAAATCTCTGATCAGTGGAGCTAAGAACAGGTTATCTACTGGTCATGACCAACCATCCTTTCAAGGTTGAGGACCGTAGGACCAACCGTTGTGTAGTTATTGATCGGACATCTTTAGATAGCGAATGTGACCGCGACCTTGAACTTTGATGTAGTGACCCCAAAATGAATAGGTGTCATCTAGTTGTAATGGTAAAGCGTTCTTCCGAGTTTGGGGGCCCTAGGTCCAACCATTCTGTAGTTATTGATCGGACATCGTTTCGATAGTTAATGTCAACACGACCTTGACCTTTGACCTAGTGACCCCAAAATCAATAAGGGCCATCGACTGGTCATGAGCAACCATCCCTCTAAGTTTGGGTACCCTTCTGCCAACCATTCTGTAGTTATTGATCGGACACCGTTTGGATAGTCAATGTTAGCCCGGATGTAACCTTTGACCTGGTGACACCAAAATCAATAGGGGTCAAAATGAACATGGCGCTCCGACCACACTTTGTTGTGGGGAGCAATAATCTATTAATTGAAGGGCACTGGCTTAGTCGTTGCTGGGGTGATTTACGGAAGAATAACCGTGTGACAATCTGCTGTAAGGATGAGTATTACTAGTAACTACCAAAATATAACGGTCATGATTGAATAATTGGTAGGGAACTGAAGAAGTGAAGGGACACTACAAAATCTGAAATGAAGATTGCTGTGCATCCCTTTAAGTGGGGTGCATGAGATGTTGTAGATTTGGCGGAAAGGGACAAATGAGAATAGGTATTTTGTTGAAAAATATGTTTAATATACAAAAACAACATTACTGATGTGGAAAAAAACAATTGTATGTACAACTCAGTGTGTCAGGTCCCTGCCAAGACTTGAACTTGAATCTCTTTTCTCGAAAGAAAAGTGTGTTTCCTTACACTACAGAGATCGCCCAGACATCACAAAAAGAGTGTACAAAACTAAGTGAAATTAATAAAGATGTAGATCAAAAGAATGTCAAACTAAAACTAAAAATTGTTATTGGACAAAAACGTATGGCTCCCCACTCGCCCGAACAGACATAATTGACGACTCTAGGTCCAACCGTTCTCATTGATCTGAGATCGTTTTGATATTCAATATCCCTGTGACTGTATCTACAACCTGTATCAGTAATATTTATTGGTCAACCATCCTTGCAAGTGAGGACCCTAGGTCCAACCATTCTCTAGTTATTGATTGGACATTGTTTTGTTATTGATCGGGGATCGTTTTGATATCAATAGGGGTCATGTTCTGGTCATGACCAACCATCCTTGCAAGTTTGAGGACCCTTGGTCCAACCATTCTCTAGTTATTGATTGGACATCGCTTTGATAGTCAATGTCGTCGCTAGCTTGACCTTTGACCTAGTGACCCCAAAATCAAAAGGGGTCATCTGCTGGTCATGACCAACCATCCTTACAAGTTTGAGAACCCTAGGTCCAACCATTCTCTAGTTATTGATCAGGCATCGTTTGATAGTCAATGTCACCGCGATCTTGACCTTTGACCTAGTGAACATCGATTTGATAGTCAATGTCACATGATGTTGACCTTTACCTAGCGAATTCAAAATCAATAGGGGTCATCTACTGGTCATGACCAACCATCCTTCCAAGTTTGAGGACCCTAGGTCTAACCATTGTGTAGTTATTGATCGGATATCGTTTTGATAGTCAATGTCACTGCGACCTTGACCTTAAACCTAGTGACCCCAAAATCAATAGGGGTCATCTACTGGTCATGACCAACCATCCTTCCAAGTTTGAGGACCCTAGGTCCAACCATTGTGTAGTTATTGATCGGATATAGTTTTGAGTCAATGTCACCGCGACCTTGACCTTTGACCCCAAAATCAATAGGGGTCATGTACTGGTCATGACCAACCATCCTTTCAAGTCTGAAGACCCTAGGTCAAACCATTCTCTAGTTATTGATCGGAATCTTTTTGATAGTCAATGTCACCGCGACCTTGACCTTTGACCTAGTGACCCCAAAATCAATAGGGGTCATCTAATAGTCATGATCAACCATCCTTCTAAATTTGAGGACCATAGGTCCAACCATTCTCTAGTTATTGATCGGACATCGTTTGTGACACAGACAGACAGCACAAAATCAATATGGCTCCCCTCCACACTTTGTGTGGGGGAGCCATAACTATCACAGAGTTATTAATACCCTTGCAAACGCATAACCCATGACTTCATGTATATGCGCAGTTCCACTTCATACTGATGCTTCTCACAATGTTTGGGGTATGACAGAGGTCATAGTGACCTTATTTTGGTATGCGACCTACCGCTATCCCAAGATGTATCAACATACCAAGTTTGGTATTTCTAAGTGTTATTGTATTGAAAATATGGTCCGGACAAGCATTTTCTATGACAGAGGTCACAGGTCAAGGTCACAATTACCTTATTCTAGTACGCGACACATCACCATCCCAAGATGTATCTAAATACCAAGTTTGCTATCTCTAAGACTTAGTGTTATAGTATTAAAAATACGGTCTGGACAAGCATTTTCTATGACAGAGGTCACAGGTCAAGGTCACAGTGGCCTTATTTTGGTATGCGACAAACAGCTATCCCAAGATGTATCCACATACCAAGTCTGGTATCTCTAAGTGTTATAGTAATGAAAATACGGTGCAGACAAGAGGTGAAAGTGTCTGTGGATGTTCTACTGGCTAAATGTGCAGGGGACCGCAACACATTTTCAACATTCATTCAACCGGCACATGGCAATGATATAGGTCACTAGTTGTTGAATGCCAGCCAGGGTAGCAGGAGAACTAGTCTGTACAAAGTAAGTGTATTACATGGTTCCCACAGTTTTTTGAGAACAAAATTCAAGGTCTTTTCCAGGTTTTTCCACTGTTTTCAAGGACAATTTATAAATACCAGTGTTTGTCCGACACCGTTGTTGCAAAAACGTTAAATTGTTCGCAGTACTAATATGTGACACCACACAAGATGTTAGTTTATTGTTTTTGACAAGTATTGACTTTAACCCGCTGTTTTTTAGGCTGTTCTCCCTCCTATGAAGGAAATTTAGTGTTGACATTTAACTTGTTCTCAGACGACATGCTTTATCGATTCAAATGATTAGACGCTTGCATATACGACGGAACATTGCGAGTTTTATTTGAAAATACTCGGCTAAAATCGCCAACATATTTTATGAGTCAACCGGTGAGGTAACGAATGTGTACGACAGCGATCGAAAACAAAAGTACAATTTGGGGTTCATATTTCATTGATCAGAACATTAACACATCTTTACGACTGTTCACGAATACCAATGGTTATTTTTAATGGGCTTACTAGGTCATTCGCCAAATCGCCATAGGCGTAAAGTATCCTGAACTGGCGAATGAAAACCGTAAGAAATACACACCAAATTCTCCAGACATCGGCGGTCTGGCGAATCCAAATTTCCGACCGATTTTGTCTAAAAGATCTCGGAAAATCCTGAATTCTAATTCACAAAGTCTTTCACTGTTTATAAGCCACTATAGCTGAGTGTTTTAGCTAATTAGTGACAATCAATTTAGATCGATAAACTAATTATGTCAGCGTTTAGTGAAAACCAGCGTTTATTGAAAACCAAATTGTCGGTGCGATAAGACTCCGCCCACTGTTACGCCTCTTGCTGTCAATCAACTGGTTTGTGTCCCCGCGCTCAACATTATCTGTCATATAAAGTTGTGACATTATTCACAGATTTTAACTGCGTGATCGAGCCGGGTAAAACATAAAATAATGTGGCGCCCTCTAGCGGCCAAAATGGCTGATCAAAACAGAAAATTTGAAAATGTTTGCTTACGAATTAGCAAGAGATACTCAGCCCGTCTGTGTTTTTGAACTTTACAATCACTGATAAGTGTTAAAGGAGCACATGGCAATCTTGAGTTTTCAAAAACTAGCAGCGCCCCGTTAGTTTTTATCATTAATGTTAATTATAAGAATTGTATTAAGCCATTTGTTTTTGCATATTATTATTTTATATCTTATTGCACCAGTATTATATTAAAAAACTTAAAGTATAATAAGACGAAATAGTGAATACTTAAAATTTGATTTATTTAAATGTAACCAGGGTAAAAGTAAAAATGATACTGGATATATAAATTGTGACACCCATTTCAATTACTGCAAGATTGCCATGTGGAACTTTAAGTGCCTACTAATTAGTTGTACACATGGTAGCGTAAACTGGAACAATGGAAAGTGTGAACCGGTGTTTAATCGGCTGTTTCTGAATTGGGTTCATTTTATGGTTGATTGTTCAATCAACATGAAACAATACAAAAGGTGCGATTACTCAAAATAATGGTGTATGTATTATTTCTGAATTTGCAGCACGGTCTTTCTAGATTTTTGGAACTCGTGTTAGTTGAACTTGTATATGCCTCAGTTTAGCCTTACATTTTCTAAATATATTGCTATTTATTTTATTTCTCTGCATGTTAGCATATTGAAATGCATTTAATGAAAATAGTAAATGGTGAAAAGAGTCTGCATTTTTGTATTTTCTCATTATATATGCATGCATTCATTCTGTCCTTGTTTAAATATCAGTCTTTACAATTTTTAAGAATTAAAATTACATTAAATTAAATACAGTTTTTACAAAGTTTTCCCGGTATGGGAAGCATGATATTGTGTCCTTTAATGGGGCATAACACCGCCAAAAGTCATTCAACTGGAACACAACAATCACATGCACAACTACACATGGCACTAATCATCCCTGCCATTGTATCAAGAACAGAAATGTGACAAAGTTTGTGTATTAAAACTTTAAAGAAGTCATTAACCAGTACACAACAATGGCAATGCAACTAGGCTTGGTATAGTTCTATGACATAAAACGTCACAGAACAGCTACAGATAAGCAACGTATTTGCGTAAATTCCCAGTTAAAACTCCCTAAATTACCGGTAGGCTTAATACACAATTAAATTACTTTATCGGTGCGTACCAATTATTTTCAACAAATTAATTACACAAAATAACCGTTTTTGTCAGCATATCATATTTTATCCATTACCGTGAAGGCGGCCAATATCAAATGGAATGCATCGCCGTTTCCAGTCAATTCTGAAATAAGCGAGCCATTGAGATTGGCTAAATGTGACTGGTTATCAAGTTTATTTTTTTTCATTCGAAAGTAAATCCTTCAGGAACAAAATTGTTGTATTCAGTGACAGTCTAGTCTATTTTTAATTATTCGGCATCACCGAAGCACTCAACTTTCTCTGTATGTCAACATGGCTAAAAGAGGCCCAGGTGTTTGAACTCAGTGCAAGAATATTCATTATCGCTAAATATTAATAACTAACTCAGAACACAATAATAATTAACGTTGCGACGTTGAGTCGTGACGTCAATAAAGTGTTGCCTACGTCAACATCATCCGCCAATAACGTTCAATAAAGCGAATATTTCTTTGCAAAAACGTAATTTAAAATGTAATAAATAGATTATTTAACTGCTGGGATCGACTATGGGTAATCCTTTACTTCATGGTAGACGTGCTTTGTTTTTTTTACTCACACGCATGCGCCCGTTCATGACAAAAACTACACGCCTACCTCTTGTGAAAGATTTCCCTATAATCGATCCCAGCAGTTAAATAATCTCTATATAATTCATATAGGGCCCTGGTTTTGTATCACTGCTTAACATAGAAGTTCAGAGAGATATTGCACAGGGTATAGTTCTCCCTGTACACTGGAAAGACTACTTTACATCCCTCCGAAGGATGACCTATATTCACAGTACCATGCCCAAGTAAGATACTGCGGGAGTTTGTTTGAAAAATCCGGGATGTGACCCCACTGGAAATCATACACGTGATTTCTGGGACTCGAGTCAAGTATGCTTAACACTTGGCGACCGCAGGGTTAAGTTTCCAAAATTATATGGAAACAAAACAGCACAAGATGTTTCGAAAGATAAACATTCAAGAAAAATATGTCTGGAGGTCTCCTGAAACATGAGTCATACACAAATATCCTAGACACATTCGGTATACACAGGGTCTGAATGACACGGACTACCACAACAGCCATGATTCTCACGTCTCCGTCTAGGTATTTTGTTCTTCTTTTAGTTTAGATACTACAAATTACCAAATATGCAAACGACGACTAGAAACGTCAGGGAATGTTTATGCACACACAACCTTCGAATTGTTCACTCGAATTTTTAAACACGCAGAATGAATAACAAATACGTAGTCTAGATCATCTGCGACGCTTGCTTGTTTACAAAATTATCAGGCGTCGAACATGATCAAGACTAATTTCATGTAGATCAATCCGTGACAACACAAAACATTCATAAACTAAAAATGTGTGCTAACTTTATTGACACGTATGACAGTGGAGAGTTTAAACTTGCACATATTCTACTTACGATAAATTGTTCCGCTCTCACTGGAGCGCTCTTGCTGCACAGAAGAAAACAAAATGGAGGAATGGCCGAATCAAAACGGAAATGGATTGCTATGACGTCAGGCTGTTCCAGTAACACATTACTTCCAATGAAAAGCCTCCCGATTTTTCGCGAAATACATGCTACTCCTGCAGTTGAAGACGCAGTATGCAAACTTCCCTAAAATACCTCAGGCTTGCGCGAGCCAAAACAATGCATGTGTACACGTATGACACCAACTATCTATTCCATGACATTGACACCTGCATATCCCACACTTTTCAAAATTGACTGCACTGACTACTGTCAGAAATGTTATTACATAATGCATTCCTTTCTGCATGTTGAGTTAGCTACCATAGAAACAGCAAGCGTGTGGCACTTGATTCAGAGGGTTACCGTAAAGCATATTTACATATGCAGTTGCTGCCACGCGGATTACGACTTTTTCGCAGCATCCTCGCGGCCGTTCTTCAATCGAAGTCACAAATCCGCGCGATCGTACCGCGGATTGTCACCCGAAATATCGCGGGGATTCCCTGCGACTGTAAAAATCGCCGCGATTGCAAAATCCAGTCTCGAAAGAAAGAAATCACCGCGATTCTCTGTGATAGATACGCGGGGGAACACGGGGGAAATTAGAGCACGGATCAATGATAAATGTAATAAAAATGATAAATACAATGAACAATTTTGGAAGCAATACGTATTTCAAACTTCTAATGCATTTAATAACGTGTGTTTTTTGTTTTTGTTGTCCAAAAGTCGCATTTCTCTTCACCGGACATAAATTGGCTACCCACAATCCTTTGCGATGTGTGTACCTATTAACAAGGCGGCACTAATAACGGGTTTATGACCCAGAATTCTTTACAATTTTTCGGATTATTTCTGACTAAAGAACCCATCGATGTATTAATAACCAACAGCAGAATAGTAAAATATGTTAAAATAACGATTAATTAAAAATATAATTCTAATTTCCAGTATAAGAATTACTATTTCAATTTTATGTTTAATCACCGCAGAGTCGGTAATAGGAACCGCCATATAACTATCGTGACCCAGTATACATTATCCGGGCATTTGAATTTTCCGAAAACAAAAATAAAATTGTCTTCTGCTTCGGGTTTTTAATAGTTATTGAATAACAATGCATTAAATTGACTGCACAATTGTACATTGATACTGAAGATAAATCGCGGCGATGGCCTACGATTTCACACCGGGTAAAGCGGTGTGCAAATTAAAACAGATCACGGCGAATCGCGGTGATTGTGTCGCGGTGGAAAAAATGTATTATCCCCGCGATTAGCGGGCTGTCCGCGGATCGCGGGGACAAAATCAGTGTGTCCGTGGTGAGATAAAATCGCCGCGATGAGTGGGATTAGTCGTAATCCGCGTGGCAGCAACTGTACGTATACTAACTAAATGTTACCAGTGTGTGAAAGAAAACTCTGTAAAACCTTTAGAGCTGATGAGGTATTTTTAATCTATGGAAGTGTTTATTTTAAAACAAAGACAAAATCAAACAAACAAATCTTGCATTCGACAACTCAAAGTTTGTTTACACTTGCACGAGTCTGACTCATTATCTGTTTGTGTAACATGTACAGACACACAAAAAATTAAGGCTTCTAAGTGCAAGTTATGTATTTACTTATAAATAGTAGTGTTACTGACTTGTTTTATAAATGATCACAACTGCGTATGTAAATTATTGTATTAAAGCAGTAAAACATATTAGATATTTGTAAATCAATGTCTTATTGTGTAAGAAATATTTCATGTTGACATACACTTTTTTAATTAATGTATGACACCTTTTCTATCAACATCATTCACAGCCTTGTTATTGATGATTTCTAAAAGCACCGCATTTTAGAATACCAAAGAACCAGAAGTGAAACCGAATGATATCCCCTTCAATTTATAACACAAATTTATGATCATGTGTAAAATAAACACTGCCTTGTCTGTTGAAAAGTTGATTACATACCAGCAAATGTTACTTGTACTCATGGACATCTAAGTTTAAATTAACATTCGACGCGCAAAGCAGCCGTCGAAATTAGCACAATCCCGAGACTGGTAAAATGCCTGACAGGCTTGCCCAATATCCAAGAACACCCAGCAAATGTTACTTGTACTCATGGATATCTAAGTTTAAATTAACAGTCGAAGCGCAAAGCAGTCGACAAAATTAGCACAATCCCGACAATGCTAAAATGCCTGCCAGGCTTGCCCAATATCCAAGAACACAAGCCCAGAACACAAGCCCAACGGGCTTGTTGATTTGCCGCTCGTTTCGACGGGAGAAATTGGAATCCAGACGAGGGAACTCCATTAACCAATCGTCCGAGAAACGATTTACTAGGAAACAGAACAAAAAGGCAATTGTTCTTACATAGTTTATTAAACGATTAAATGCAGTAAATAGTCACAACTCTGTTTATTTAGCGAAATTGGAAAAATACAAGAAAACACTTGCCTCGTTGTTATTTTGTTAAGGGTTTCCGGGTTTCTTTCCAAAAGTATGTAGTTCACAGCACAAAAGCAAAATCTATCAGGCAAAGTCCTCGAAATTTAATGCTTGTTTGTGTCCAATGATTACCCATTTTCATTTTCTTTTATTGAATATTTTTGATTGCCACATGGCCGCATGGAATTCAAATTTTGGCCGTCCAGACCATTTTTTACTCACCACTGCCGACTGCGAATTTGGCAAAGAGGCAATACAACATGAACACATGAAATATATATATATAAGCAACAAAATTGAATCACTTGCAACATACCGAAGTCAGGTGGCAGGTAAAGTTCAACAAGTTCTCGCTGGAGGGAACCACTTTTTTCAACAAAATCAACAGGCTTCACCAACACTATACATATACATACATACATACATACATCCGTGTCGAGGGTAACAAGCATTAAGCTTCTATAACCCCCTCTGTGATCTTCACTCTGTTGACTGTTCCGGTATTGATATTTTTCTTCTCCGAAATATAGGTCAATTTGGTTTTTGAAACTGTTTATAGTTTTTGCTGTTACTGCAACAGTGGGTAAATTATTCCAAAAATTTACTACTCTTTGTGAAAAAAAGTGTTTTCGTACATCAAGTCTGCACTGTTTCTTATGTATCTTAAAAGAGTGGCCTCTAGTAATTGAAGCATCTGATACATGTATTTTGAAAAAGTTTTGTATATCGATATCTTCTTTGTTATTGAACAACTTGTATACTTCAATTAAGTCACCTCTACGTCTTCTGTATGTCAAACTTGGCAAGTCTAGCTCACGTAACCTGTCTTCATAAGGGAGGTGCCTCACTTCGCGAATAAGTTTAGTTGCACGTTTTTGAACACGTTCTAATGAATGTATATCTTTCTTGTACCTAGGGCACCACACAATGTTACAATATTCTAGAGTTGATCTAACAAGAGTTTTATACAACTTTTTAAATGACTTTTTACTCAGGTATAGGAATGATCTTCGAATAAGTCCTAATGTTCTGTTGGCTTTATTAATACATTCATTTATATGTTTTCTGAATTTTAAATCAGTCTCAAATACAACTCCCAAGTCTTTTTCAACACTTTCTGAAGGAATTTCTTTCCTTTGGCCATCTTGTATTAAGTAATAATTTGTTTCTAGACTATTGTGCCCAAAATGAAGGGTTTTACATTTTTCAACGTTGAACTTTAATTGCCAGGTTTCACTCCATTGACTTAACTTGTTGAGATCCTCTTGAATAATTTTACTATCAGTGTTATTATTCACAATGTTATAAATCTTGGAATCGTCCGCAAAAAGGCGTATAGTGCTACTGATCGCATCTTTAATGTCATTAATGTATATTAAAAATAGAATTGGGCCAAGTACTGTTCCCTGTGGAATACCACTTATAACATCCTCAGATTTGGATTCGCTAGAGTTTATAATTACTTTCTGTTTTCTATCACTTAAGAAGGATTTAATCCAGTCCAATAAGTTTCCATTAATACCATAGGATTTAAGTTTGTTTAAGAGTCGTTTGTGTGGAACCGTATCAAATGCCTTACGGAAGTCTAGATAGACACAATCATAACGATTTCCTTCATCAATCCACTCAGTCCATTTTTCCATAACGTCTAATAGCTGTAGAGCACATGATATCAAATTTCTAAATCCAAACTGCTCTTCCGAAAAAAGAGAATTATCGTCCATATGTTTCACTAGCTTGTCTCGTACTAATTTTTCCATTGTTTTACAAGTAACACTTGTTAAAGAAACTGGTCTATAGTTGCCTACATTGTCTTTAGGACCCTTTTTATGCAATGCTTTAATATTAGCTTCTTTCCATTGGTCAGGAATACATCCTTCCTCAATTGACTTATGAAATATTAAATATAATGGATGATCAATACTTTTACTGGTCTCTTTTAAAACTCTTGGATGTAAATTATCCGGACCACATGCTTTGTTGATATTAAGAGTATCAAGTTTTTTAAATACATCAGCTGGACTAAATTCTATAATATCTAACTCATTTCCATCATGTCTATTGTTTATTAATGGGATATTATTTAAATTTTCAACAGTAAATACAGATGAAAAATAATTGGACAGTTCTTCTGCCTTTTCAGTGTCATTACGAGTCATCGACCCATCGTCACGTTTCAAATCGTGTATTTCAGAATTAGTCTTTCTTTTTGAGTTTACATATCTATAAAAAGATTTTGGATTAATTTCTTCAGCCAATTTTTGTTCAAAGTCACTTCTTGCATTCCTGCATTCTCTTGTTGCATTATTTCTATCTCTACAGTAATACTGGTAATGTATATGTTCCCCACTTTGTCTATATTTTTTCCAGCTTTTATGCTTCTTTTTTACAGCTTTAATAGCCTGTCTATTCATCCATATAGGTCCGTTTTTCTTTTTATTTCCAGAGTTTCGAATTTTTGTAGGTATATGTTTTGATATACTGTCTTGTATAATACTATTAAAGGAAATCCACATATCGTTTACATTTTTGTCACTAAACACATCGTCCCAATTTATTGAAGAGAGGTCTTGGTTCATGTCTTCATAGTTACCTTTATTGTATTTAAATATAAGTCTATTATCTGACTCACAATTTTCAGAATAGCAATCTATATTAAATGTCAACAGTACATGATCACTTTTACCTAAAGGTGCATTTTGAGACATGTTAGTTATTAAATTTTCTTCATTTGAAAATACAAGATCTAATAAACTTGATTGTTGTCCTTGGTTATACGAAATATTATTATTGTAGTCATTATTTAAATTTGAGCTATTTATAGAGCTTTCTGAAGCAAATATCACTGTTGAATTTAAAGAATTCATACTATCACCATCATAATCTTCATCCGAGATAGAATTATTTGAACTTTCAGAAGCATATATAATTGTTGAATTTGAAGAATTCATACTATTTATGTCACAGTCTTTGTTTGACGCAGAAATACTGCTTTTGTCTGACATATCATCAATGTTTACATTTACAAAACTTTTAACTGTTGTAACATTTTTAACATTTTTAACGTTTTTAACTGTTTTAACTGTATTAACGGTTTTAACGCAACTGAACATATTTACAGGTTCATACGCTGGCTCCTCTAAATTTGGTCGCTGGAAATCCGATTCCCAGGACCCCCTCTCAAAAAAGGGGTGGCATATTCAGATGCTCCCCTACCCCCACGTAATGTCATGTGACCTTCATCTCTAAAGTGACTAGACATGGAGCCAGCAAAAAATGTTCTATCTCTATATAGACCTTGATTAGCCCCTAGATTTCTCTCAGTTTTGGCACTGTACATTTCAGCCTTCATTTTTTTGTAGGTAAAATCAGACTCCCCTTCTCTACGTCTTTTTTCAACTTCATCTTTCATCTTTTTGTTCATTTCTCTTTGTCTTATAGTATAATCCGGTGTGAAGTACACCTTCTCATATTTGTCTTTATTTGTTTTTAAAATGGCCTGACTCTTTAATATTTTGAATTTGTTGTCTTCACTGGCTACTTCAATTTTTACAGGTCTGTCATTGTTACCTTTCTTTTCACCAATTCTGTGACATTTTCTAACTTCAATTTTATCCAAATTCATGTTTTGAAACACTTGGAGCACTTCTTCTTTTAAATCTCCATCACTTTCTTGTAATTTATACAGAATCAAATTGTTCTTTCTAGCATCTCGTTCTCTCAAATCCTGAATAGCTTGGTCAATTTTATAGTCAATGTTCATTTCAGTTGTCTGACTAGTATTTGACGTATTTGGTGCACAATTTATTTTCTCTTCAAGTTTATCAAGGCGCACTTTCATTTCTTCATTTGTTTTTTTCATAGAACTTACTGCATTCAATACTTTTTTGACTCCTGGGATGGCTTTCTTGCATGCATTACAGTACCAGATTATATTGGCGTACTGGTCTGTGTCCAATAACTCTTCATAAAGTGTTTGAGACATTTTTACCCGTTCCTTTAATTGTAGGACGTCAAAACCTTGTAACGTTGTAGAATTATTATTTATGTTAATTTACATAACATTTTAAACCCTCAAAACCGCACTGTTACTTTTATTTCACTGTAGATTTACGAGCAATATATTTTCCACGTTTTATCAATACCGGAACCGGAAGTTCGCAATATATTTTCCACGTTTTATCAATACCGGAACCGGAAGTTCGACCACTGCTAGGACTAGTACGAGAATTCTGCTGAAAAAAGAGAATATTTGATATAATTAACAGCAGCCCAACATTCTCTGCTTTGGGTTATTTTTCCAGTCCGACACACAATAAGTGGATAAAGGAAAATTCTAGTTCCCTGTCCAATTGCTGCTATTGCAGTGCACAAGGTATGACAGCGGCCATTTTAGCCGAGGCGGAATTGCGTAATAATGTATTGGTACCCGATTGTACAACGTAACGCTGATTTGTGTAGGTACCACTGATTCCCTGCAATGACAGTTACGAATGAGGGTAAACAGTCTATGAATATGGGATTATTACGTAATTCCGCCCCGGCTAAAATGACCGCTGTCATACCTTGTATATATAATTCATAACTTTCACATCTGGTCAACTTCCGGTAGGTCAAGATATTCAGTAGGTGAAAATAAAGGGGTTTACTCGGACTTTATCCTCAATCTCTATATGAAAAATGAAAATATTAGACCATCATTTAAATTAAATGTATCCTTATTGGTGTTTTAAAATCAGACAACACCAAAAGAAGATACATAGATGTACACAAAAAACAAAGCTTTTAATATACTTATCTCTACAAACTAGTTTTATAAAGGGCTAAAGTCAGTTGAGCACCAAGGATAAACACCGAGTTTACCCCCTACCAGAATGTGGAGGTGTTTTATTTTATTGATCACTGATTGGTCAAATTATTTTGATGATGACATGTGAAAGTTATGAATATAGTTTGTTGACAAAATTTTCGACTTTTTGGAGGAGGCTTTTCAGAACTTCTCAAGTAGTTTTTCGGATAGCTTGTGTCTTTGGTCAAACTAATTTACAGAGCTTTTCTTGATAGCCTCCCTGGCACCTATGCTTCCTAACTGACAAAATCGCCTGACGCGCATGCGTACTAACACAAAAAACAACAACATCAGTTGGCCTAGATCTCAAGTTTGTAAAATAATTCTTCATACACACACCAACAACATTAAACATTCCCCTTAACCGTCCAAGTATAACCAGATTTTCAAAACTGTACACACACATTCTGCATTTTGAAGTTTATCACGACTGACAGTCACTGAGTCAGTCGATCGCGACCTATGCGACTGACCACGGCACAGGCAGCCGAGAGCGCCTGAGACAAAAATACATTTAACCAATACATCATCTCAAAACTCACAACATATACACGTACCTACCTTTCGTCGCGAACTTTTGGACAACCGTTACTCACGAGCTCTAATGCAATTCGTTTAATATCCTCAATCGAAATGCTGACGATATTCAACTGTGCTGCAATAAAAATGGCGTCCTGAAAATGTCTCTAAAATTGTCTGCGCATGCGGGGTAAACGTGACGTAGGCGTTAACACCAGTTTTATATGTACATATTAGTATTCATCCAAGAGATAGCAACTTATGTAATACCAAATTCAACGTCCCGTTCATGAGTCTTTATCCACTACTGTCTTTCCGTACTAGAAAAGTAAGTGTTTTTGCTATTATACTTAAATGCCTTATTGCATGAAAACATCTTGTGCATTTAATACTTATATTTGGGCGAGAACAATACTATACGTAGTCAGTAGAAAGAGTAATTTGAAAAGAAATCTGTATTGTCACCTGTTTTCGCGAAACCTACATACAATATATGAAAAAGTATCAAACAGTAAATGTAAGTTAATTGTATGAAACTATAGTAATGACATGTAGTTGATATTTTGTTTATTATTATCTGTCAGTCGCATGTTTCAGCTACTTTGAATAATTGTTTAGATATAGAGATAAATCATTGTATAAAGTATGTTTTTGTGAGAAATTGGCATTTTTGCTTCATATGATAGTTGATTTACAAGTAAGTGTTTTTTGAATATTTTGAACCATTATTATTTGACATGTGTAAACAGTTCTCATGTATTTATATTATTATTCTGTCTCGAAACTTAATTGTCTTAATTATTATGCTGTCGAAACCTGGTAATGTACATAATAATTAAACTTTTTACTTAATTTGTATGTTCTGTTGAGTTTGTTCAACATATTTTGTCTTTAATACTTCAGTAAACAAACTGGGTCTGGTAGGTATGTTCCTTTTGGCATTTTTTACATAGCTTGCCTGCAGTCTATTAGAAGTCCAAAGAATAGTTACATGAACTCTTTTATTGAAGCAATTTTCTCGTGGGTGTGTCATTGACCTTACATGGAACATGGTTAGCAGTTCTCTAGCAGTTCTAATGAATATTCATAAAACTTAAGCAGTTTTCTTTCTGCTGTTGGGTGTGTTATGACCTAATATAGAGCTTGCATAGCAGTTCTCTAGCAGTTCTCTAGCAGTTCTAATGCATATTCAAATATTCAAACATACTTAAATTTAAGCAGGACATTAACATAATTCAGCAAAATAACTTCTTAGAAACTGCTTAAGAACTGCTAAAGAACTGCTTAAATTTTTTAAAGAACTGTTAATGTTAAGGAACTGCTATATAGCTTCACAAGGCTAGTGAACTGCTACTGAACTGCTAAAGAACTGCTTAAATCTATCAACTGTTAAGGTTAAAAAACTGCTTAGGAACTGCCTTTCACTTGGACATGGGTTGGCTCGCCCAAGCCTGAGGTATTTTAGGGAAGTTTGCATACTGCGTCTTCAATTGCAGGAGTAGCATGTATATCGCGAAATATCGGGAGGCGTTTCATGAAAGTAATGTGTTACTGGAACAGCCTGACGTCATAGCAATCCATTTTCGTTTTGATCCGGCCATTCCTCCATTTTGTTTTCTTTTGTGCAGCAAGAGTGCTCCAGTTAGAACGAAACAATTTATCGTAAGTAGAATATGTGCAAGTTTACACTCTCCACTGTCATACGTGTCAATAAAGTTAGCACACATTTTCAGTTTATGAATGTTTTGTGTTGTCACGGATTGATCTACATGAATTTAGTCTTGATCATGTTCGACGCCTGATAATTTTGTAAACAAGCAAGCGTCGCAGATGATCTAGACTATGTATTTGTTATTCATTCTGCATGTTTAAAAATTCGAGTGAACAATTGGAAGGTTGTGTGTGCATGAACATTCCCTGACGATTCTAGTCGTCGTTTGCATATTTTGTAATTTGTAGTATCTAAACTAAAAGAAGAACAAAATACCTAGACGGAGACGTGAGAATCGAGGCTTTGTGGTAGTCCGTGTCATTCAGACCCTGTGTATACCGAATGTGTCTAGGATATTATGACTCATGTTTCAGGAGACTTCCAGACATATTGTTCTTGAATGTTTACCTTTCGAAACATCTTGTGCTCTTTTGTTTCCACGGTCGGCAAGTGTTAAGCATACTTGACTCGAGTCCCAGAAATCACGTGTATGATTTCCAGTGGGGTCACATCCCGGATTTTTTCAAACAAACTCCCGCAGTATCTTACTTGAGCATGGTCCTGTGAATATAGTTCATCCTTCGGAGGGATGTAAAGTAGTCTGTCCAGTGTGCAGGGAGAACTATACCCTGTGCAATATCTCTCTGAACTTCTATGTTAAGCAGGGATACAAAACCAGGGACCTATATGAATTATATAGAGATTATTTAACTGCTGGGATCGATTATAGGGAAATCTTTCACAAGAGGTAGGCGTGTAGTTTTTTTCACAAACGGGCGCATGCGTGTGAGTAAAAAAAACAAAGCAGCAGTTAAATAATCTATTTATTACATTTTAAATTACGTTTATGCAAACAAATATTCGCTTTATTGAACGTTATCGGCGGATGATGTTGACGTCGGCAACACTTTATTGACTGAACGTCGCAACGTTAGTTATTATTGTGTTCTGAGTTAGTTATTAATATTGAGCGATAATGAATATTCTTGCACTGAGTTCAAACACCTGCGCCTCTTTTAGCCATGTTGACATACAGAGAAAGTTGAGTGCTTCGGTGATGCCGAATAATTAAAAATAGACTAGACTGAATACAACATTTTTGATCCTGAAGGAATTACTTTCGATTGAAAAACAACAACTTGATAACCAGTCACATTTAGCCAATCTCAATGGCTCGCTTATTTGAGAATTGACTGGAAACGGCGATGCACTCCATTTGATATTGGCCGTCTTCACGGTAATGGATAAAATATGATATGCTGACAAAAACGGTTATTTTGCGTAATTAATTTGTTAAACATAATTGGTACGCACCAATAATTTATTTGTGTTTTTAGCCTAATTTAGGGAGTTTTAACTGGGAATTTACGCAAATACGTTGCTTATCTGTAGCTCTGTTCTGTGACGTTTTATGTCATAGAACTATACCAAGCCAAGTTGCATTGCCATTGTTGTGTACTGGTTAATGATATTGAGTTCTTTAAAGTTTTAATACACAAACTTTGTCACATTTCATTGTCGAAATCCAAGAAGGAGTAGCGCCGACAAGAAATTTAAAGTAAAAATGTCAAGGGGCAGTTACTCCGCCAAAAATCAACGAACCGGAATAAACGCAATATGCACAACAAGATATCATACAAATGCTTCCTGCTACATGTGCTAAGTTTCGTCAAATCCAACACGGCGTTTAAAAAAAAAAGCTAAAATAAAACAAAACAATAAAAAGCTAAAACAAATATTAAAATAAAAAAGAAAAAAAAAAAACAAACAATACATAATAATAATAATAATAATAATAATAACAAGAGGTCAATGACCTTGAAGCTCTACTGATTGATTTTGTTTTCAGGAAGAAGTCGCTACAAACTTGTTTTTTGAAAATCTATTTTTAGCAGTGGCGGCCATCTTGAATTTCCGGCCGACCTGAAATTTTGCTAGGATCAATTAGACATCAAGAGCAACATTCCTGTGAAGTTTCATGAAAATCCGTCACGTAGTTTCAGAGGAGTAGTCGCTACAAGTTTTCATTATATAACTCTATGTAAACAAAGATGGCCGCTGACAGCCATGTTTAACATTGAATCAAAATAATGTTCGACTCGGATAACCATCATGTCATGCTGATAATTTTAGAAAAAGTCCCATATCAATATCACTAATAATTTTCAAGAAGTAGTCGCTACAAACTTGTTTTTTAAAAACCTATTTTTAGATTTGGCTGCCATCTTGGATTTCACATCTACATGAATTTTTGCTAGGATCAACTAGACTTCATGGGCAACATTTCTGTAAAGTTTCATGAAAATCCATTCAGTAGTTTCAGAGGAGTAGTCGCTACAAAAAAAAAGTTAACGGACGGACAGACGGACGGACGACGGACACCGCACCACGGCATAAGCTCTGCTGATCTCTGATCAGTAGAGCTAATAATAATAATAATAAAAAACTGTGCAACTTTGTTTGATTAAGATTGCAAAAGAAATGTGGCCTGTATCGTGTTAACAACATGCACTTTTTTCTATTCAGGGAACATAACTCTGGTGTTACTAGTTCGATCTTGCCCATTATCGAACTCGTCCGAGATCTTATGGGTATATATAATCTGGGCAAGTTTGGTTGAGATTGCTCAAGAAATGTGGCCTCTATCGTGTAAACAAGATGAAAAACTGCATTTGTTGCTAATTCAGGGGAAATAACTCTGGTATTACTTGTCCGATCTGGCCCATTATCATAAGTGTCCGAGATCTTATGGTCATATACAATCTACGCAAGTTTGGTTAAACTTGCTTAAGTAATGTGGCATCCATCGTGTAAACAAACTAAAACAGCATTTTTTTCTAATTCAGGGGTAATAACTCTGGTGTTACTGGTCCGAACTTACCCATTATCAAACTCGTCTGAGATCTCATGGTCACATACAATCTGAGCAATCTTGGTTAAGATTGCTAAAGAAATGTGGCCTCTATCGTGTAAACAAGATGAAAAACTGCATTTTTTGCTAATTCAGGGGCTATTACTCTGGTATTACTTGTCCGATCTGGTCCATTAACGTACGTGTCCGAGATCATATGGTCATATACAATCTATGCAAGTTTGGTTAAACTTGCTTAGGTAATATGGCCTCCATCGTGTAAACAAGCTAAAACAGCATTTTGTTCTAATTCAGTGGCCATAACTCTGGTATTACTGGTCCGACCTGGCCCATTATCGAACTTGCCCCAGATATTATGGTCACATACAATCTGCGCAATCTTGGTTAAGATTGCTCAAGTAATGTGGCCTCTATCGTGTAAACAAGCTAAACTAAATGTTGACAACAAACGACATACGACAGACGACGGGCAAAGAGTGGTCTCAATAGCTGGTGAGCTAAAAATCGAACAGGAAAAGTAGCATTCAAGGACGACAGTCAACCACAAACAAACACAGAAACAAACAACAACTATAAAGATGAATAAAAGGCCAGATATGACATCACAAACACAAGAGGGTTAACAATAGGCTACCGCCTTGGAACGGTCAGTGGCAAAAAAGACCCCTGGGGGTTTAAATCAGGTAATAAAACGTGTGTGCATTTGGTTGTTTTTTCAAAGTTGCGTTCCCGTAATCTCAAATCCTGTATCCGCCCCTGTTAATGTCATTATAATCGCGTTTATCGTTTTGAATATATAAGCGCAGTATAAAAGTTCAGACATATCAGGTTTTCTTCTTACGGTTGAGCAATTAAACATTTAAAATTCAGAGTGTATCGAGTTAAGTTGATGTTAATGATGTGGAGTTAAGTTCATGTTAATGATGTGACTTCTACCACGTAACACCTATCTTTCCCCTCTGCACAAATATACAGACCATTATTGAAAACTAACCACCCAATACACCCTTAAGTATTTAGATTTATTGAAGAACCCCATCTTGAATAAATTTTTGGGTGTAGTTAGTTGAAGTAAATGGGGTGTTTGCATGAAGTGTATGGGTAAACTGAGCTTTAAATGGAGAACCACGAGGTGCACAACACGATTCACTATGTCTATTTCTCAAATATTAAAATCAGATTTTTGCTGAACCCTAAATGTAACAACTGCACTAAATTTAACAAACTCAACCAAAGGACACACTTTTGGGACTAAAGGTAACAACCTACCCCATAGCCCTTCGCCCACTACACCTAAGCAAAACCCGCAGAACTTTGCCTACTACATCTAACCAAAACCCATAACACTTCACTCACTACACCTAACAAACCCATAGCCCTTCACCCAAAACACCGAACCAAACCCGAAACCCATCACCCACTACACCTAACAAAAAACATAGACCATTCCCCACTACACCTAACAAAACTATAGTCCTTCACCTACTACACCTAACAAAAACCCAGACATCTAACCAAAACCTATAGCCCTTTACCCACGACACCTAACCAAACCCGTAGCCCTTCACCCAATACACCGAACCAAACCCGTAACTCTTCACCCACTACACCTAACAAAACCATAGCCCTTCACCCACGACGCCTAACAAACCCATAACCTTTTTCCCACTACACCTAACAAATACATAGCCCTTCGCTCATTACACTTAACAAAACCATAGTCCTTCGCCCACTACACCTAACAAAACCATAGCCGCCCTTCGCCCACTATACCTACCAAACCCACAGCCCTTCACCCACTACACCTAACAAAACCATAGCCCTTCATCCATTACACTTAATAAAACCATAGTCCTTCACCCACTACACCTTACAAAAACATAGCCCTTCGCCCACTACACGTAACAAAATTATAGCCTTTCACCCACTACACCTAACAAAACTATAGCCCTTGGCCCACTACACCTAACAAAACCATAGCCCTTCACCTATTACACATAACAAGCCCATAGCCATTCCCATTACACCTAAAACACAAACACAGCCCTTCCCCCTCTAAACCTAACAAAACCAAAGCCCTCCACCACTACACCTAACAAAACCATAGCCCTCCACCCACTACACCTAACAATACCATAGCCCCACCCACTACATCTAACAAAACCACAGCCCTCCACCCACTACACCTAACAAAACCATAGCCCTTCACCCTTTGCACCTAACAAAACCCGCTACACCGGCAATTTATTTTACTTCGTTGTTTGTACGACTCTTGCTACGACCCTGATGTACCCTATATTTTTTGACACCTCATTATGTTGATGTTCACTGTGTGCACTATATTTCTTGACACCGCATTATCATGATTATGTGGGTTAGGTCGATATATATATAGACTTAACCCACATAAACATAACCCACTTCAAATGTGTGACGTGATATATACTAAAAGGAAAAAGAAACGCATAATCAAAAAAACGCCTATACTACACTATCATACACACATAATTCCACGTAATATTTCAGATATATCTCAATGTTTTTTGTACAAAAAGGGGCTACAACTAATTACAGAAAGGACTCTTTCATGTAGTAGACATTTTAATCAAAGTATACTTTGTTACACGAAATTCATGAATGTTGAAGTAGTCAAGCCATTTCAGTATTGTGTTTAATGTTAAGAGACTGTAACGTTTAAAGCTTAAGTTTGTTCACCTGCTTGATCCAAATGCGCATTCTGTCGATAATGCAACTTTAAAGGGGTAACTATTGGTGTGTTCGGTGCTGTTTCAACCTTCTTTTCAAAAGGACAGGCCAAATGTCGCCCTGTGCCATTCGATTAGCAGTAGCATATTCAACATACAATATATAGCGAAAATACCCATTATGCGTTTCTTTTTCCTTTCAGTATATTATACATTCAGTTTGAAACTGTGCTGTGACCTTAAGAAAGTCGAGGTGTTGGTGCAGAGGTCACATGTATGAATGTAACCATAAGTAGTGTTATATAAAACCAGAGAAATATATTTGATAGAATTCAGTATATGTATAGTATTAAACATGCAAAGAAATGAAACGCATTGTATGCGCGTGAAGTTGGCTCTGCGTTCTGCATTCTGCGTTCAACATTCGATTACAGTTCTGCGTTCAACATTAGGAACTAATTATGCCCTTAGGTGTTAATTGTTATTCAGTCAGTGCATTATACGGACGACCCCCGTTGATTTGGCACTTGTAAATATTCCTCTGACTAGGGAGCTTAACTTGATCAATTCGGGAAATAGCTGATAAACTATGAAAATATAGGTGTTAAATCGTGAACATTTTGTTTTGATAAAAAAATCCGGCGCTTTTACACTTAAATCCGGGATCCGGAGAGCGCCTGATCAATCCGGAGATTAACTGTTAAACAAGAAAAGGTATAACACATATATTATACCATGGGAAGTACGGACTGCATGTAGATGTTCTGGATCCGGGAATCAAAATCAATAGGGGTCATCTACTTGTCATGACCAACCATCCTTTCAAGTTTGAGGACCCTAGGTCCAACCATTCTCTAGTTATTGATCGGACATTGTTTGTGACACAGACACGCAGACCTACAGACAGCACAAAATCAATATGGCTCCCCTACCACATTTTGTGTGGGGGAGCCATAATTAGGTTTAAAACATCTAGTGCATAATTCTAGTTCATAAGAAAGTGATGTAAATGTAACAATTAAAGTTATCTGCCCTTTGCTTGGATTTGCTTTGGCACGTTGCAATATACCACTCAAGATACAACTATAAGCAAAGTTTGAAAGGTCTTAGTGTATACAGTTTGTGAAAAAGTGACCTAAACGCCAAAGTTGAAGGTAAAAATTATAAGGTTATCTGCCATTGCTTGGAAGGTCACTTCCACATTTGCTTTGTCACGTTGCGATCTACCACTCAAGATACAACTATAAGCAAAGTTTGAAAGGTCTAGTGCATACAGTTTGTGAAAAAGTGACCTAAACGCAAAAGTTGAACCTAAAAATGTTTAAGTTATCTGCCCTTTGTTTGGAGGGTCAAGGTCACTTCCACATTTGCTTTGTCACGTTGCCATGTACCACCTAAGATACAACTATAAGCAAAGTTTAAAAGGTCTAGTGTATACAGTTTGTGAAAAGGTGTCCTAAACGCAAAACTTTAACCTAAAAATAAGTAAGTTACCTGCCCTTTGCTTGGAGGGTCAAGGTCACTTCCACATTTGCTTTGTCACGTTGCGATGTACTACCCATGATACAACTATAAGCAAAGTTTGAAAGGTCTAGTGCATACAGTTTGTGAGAAAATGACCTAAACGCAAAACTTGAACCTAAAAATTAGTAAGTTATCTGCCCTTTGCCTGGAGGGTCAAGGTCACTTCCACATTTGCTTTGTCACGTTGCGATGTACCACCCATGATACAACTATAAGCAAAGTTTGAAAGGTCTAGTGCATACAGTTTGTGAGAAAATGACCTAAACGCAAAACTTGAACCTAAAAATTAGTAAGTTATCTGCCCTTTGCTTGGAGGGTCAAGGTCACTTCCACATTTGCTTTGTCACGTTGCGATGTACCACCCATGATACAACTATAAGCAAAGTTTGAAAGGTCTAGTGCATACAGTTTGTGAGAAAATGACCTAAACGCAAAACTTGAATGTTGACGCCGCCTATGCTTTTTTTCTTCGAAAAGGCGAGACAAAAATGAAGGCCCTATCGTCTTAACGAGAAAAAAGTTAACGACGGCCGACGGACAACTCGCCATCCCATAAGCTCTGCTTGCCCTTGGCCAGTAGAGTTAAAAATTAAAAAAATAGAGTTTCAAGTCGGGAAGGGTGAGGCTGGGTGGGGTGGGAGAGCAACATATATGTGTAAGAATTGACTAAAACAACACAGAAAAAATATATAAAACAAAAACAAAACAAAAAGGAGGTGGGGGGGAGGGAGTGGGATTATATATATATATATATATATATATAAGGGTGAGAAAATACATACATTTACAAAATACCTTTCAAAAAGCACTGGATCCCCGAGGGGATACGAAAATGTTGGAATAAATTAACAGGCGTGGAAAACACATTTATACAGTGCTACAGTTTATAAAAACACAAGCGCTTTCGGCTTACGCCTTCATCAAGGGTACACAAACACGAAAAGAACAAATACGAAAAATCTTTAACAAACAACTAATCGTTTGACAGTGTTGCAGGCACTGGTTAAATAGACACTCTGGAGCCAAATGTGATACTAATAAAAGAACATATCTGGTTGGATAAGGATAAAACGGTACACTGACATTAAGTTATAAAGAGAGTGAATATGTGAAAAAAGTTAACACAAACGCTACCTCAAAACCTAAAATCGATACTGCAGGATACGGTATAAAGCAACTCCAAAGCTAATAAAAGCAATAAATAGGGCTAAAATAGTCAAATAAAATAAACGGAGATCTGTTCATGAAGGGAAGTAACAAAAGTACTAATACTAGAACATTGCTGGTTGGATGAAGGTAAAATTGTACGCGGACATTTATGATTAGTTAATATAAGAAGTGACTGACAACCACCCAGGTAAACTCGAAGCGTTCATTCAAAATGTAGAGACAGATTTCATAGCATTCCAGTCACCTACAGCATTCCAGTCACCTAACTCACACCATCAGAACATATCTAGAGCAGAAAAAAATTGCGCTCAACTCACTGAAAAAGAGAACAGATATCATAATCAAACCTGCAGACAAAGGTTCAGCAGTAGTCTTTACGGATAGAGACCAGTATATATCTGAAGCGGAAAGACAACTGAATGACTCGACCTACTACACGCCTCTTGACCATGACCCAACTTTAGAGTTTGCTGCCGAAGTGACCAATGCTGTAACAGAACTGTTTGAACAAGGTCATATTAGTCAGGCCAATATGGACTTCCTAATCCCAAGGCAGGCAGATTTTATCTTTTACCAAAGTTTCACAAACCAGGTAATCCCGGTCGACCAATAGTATCGGCAAACGATCATCCCACAGGAAATATATCAGAATGTATAGACTTTTACCTGAGACCCCATGTTGTATCTCTATCGTCATCACCAGTACCTTCTGCCCAACATTTCCCACCCTAAACACTGTTGCAAGAATATACAGTTCAGTCGTGCACTTCGTACTAGACGAATATGTTCAAACACCAATACATTCAAAATCAGAGCAAGCAAACTTTCGGAGCACCTTACAAGGCGAGGTTACTGCAAGACAGACACTGTCAATGCAATAGACAAAGCCCGGAACCTCAACAGAAAAGAACTGCTTGAATACCAGTCGAAGACAAACAGTTCAGAGCAAACTTTACCTTTCGTGCTTACATACCATCCTGACCTTCCCAATGTCAAACAGATTATTAATAAACATTGCTCATACATAGAGTACTCAGAACGTCTGAACAAAATGCTGCCTAGAAAACGCATTATTGCGAAAAGTCTCTGCGACATCCTTGTTGCAGCCAAAAGAAATATAAAAAGATCAGACAGGAAAAGTAGCATTCAAGGAGGACAGTCAACCACAAAACACAGAAACAAACACACACACAGACAAACAAGAAGGCAAAAGCAATAATAAATACAAACGACATCACAAACACAAAAGGGTTGACAATAGGGCTACCGCCTTGGAACGGTCAGTGGCTAAGTAGGCCACTGGGGGTTTAAACCGGTTCTAGGGTGCACCAAACCTCACACTTACCCTACTGTCATCCCATTAAAACAGGACAATGTAAATAAAGAAATCCCCGCCATGATCTAATCTCTAACCAACAAGGCAGCATCAATAGGCAATATAAGTAAAACACAAATATGCTAGTGTAAATATAATACAAAAAAACAATAGCCTAGAAAGCCACAATGAAGGTACTCAATGACTTGGCAGAAGCCAGAGCAACAAGAGAATAAAGTTGAAACCCGGCTAAAGTACTCGGACCACAGGACAGTCAGGCCCTTGCCATACATCGAGATGTCAGACTTGTAAATACAGGTCTCCCGCAAACTATTTCTTATTTATCTTCAATCGGTGCCAAAAACACAATCAAAAATGTCACAAACTTCAAATCCGCAAACGTCATCTACTTAATGGCGTGTTTGATTTGCAAACCCCCCAGTCGGTGGTGGGGTGATAAGAATCAACCGACTGCTCGTTACTTAGCAGAGGGGTAGGACCCCCCGAAATGTAACCCATCTGTTGACCGTGGGTGGCGACCCGTATAGGAGAAGGAGAAGGGAATCCTGGTGGTTGAGAGGCGTGGAGATCTGTAGTTATCTCCGCGTTGCAACATACCACTTTGGTCCGGACTTCAACTAGACGGGCGGTCAGATTAGCCCGATCTGATCAATCGGTTTGTCAAGCCTGCTATACGGGATCCTAGCTTCTTGTTTAATTCAAATCTCCCTCAATCCCTCTCGTTTAATATCTTGCTCCCTTTTTATTTTGTCCTATTTAAACATAATGTAGAAAGGATCCTTTATGACGGTGGCGCTAGGGCTAATCATGCATTTCTGAACGCTATATGGCTATACTCATGCCACTTTTAAGCGGAACATAAGTGCGGCTCTTCGACTTTTTAGTTGAGGAGTTTGGTGGTATGGGGGGTCACGTATTCTTGGCATTTGTCTGTCAGATATCCACAGCAAATGTCTCCTTGTTGGGCTCCGAGGTGGGTGAGAAGCGTGGAGAATGAATATAAATTGCCAATTATGGTACCAAAACACGCACACAAATCTACTCATTTTAGAGTTTTTCGTGCGAAAGCCCGCCGTACTATTAAGGATAGCAAGAGGAAATCCTGGAGATCTTATGCCTCTAGGCTGAACTCTCGCTCATCTCTTGAGAAGACATGAGACATGGTCCGGAAAATAAACAGTAAAAAAAAGTATGACAATGGACCTTTGAAAACGGCCGAGCACGACACATACGAAATATTGCAGTCTCGGTTTGATTGAGACTGTTCATGAGCGGTAGTGAAATATGCTAGCTACCGCTCACGCCCTCTAGCCCCGGGTTGAGCAGAACTCAATATTATAAAATCAATAGTACACAATTTTAACCATCCCGAAGATGGCATGCCTACGGCGGTGGACATGGAGTTATATGCTTCCCCATGTCGTACGGCGTAAGGTCCCGGTATCTGATAAAATTAAATGCCCCGAAGAGCGAAATAAACATAATGGAATTTAGTTGGGAGCAGCGGTTATGAAGCCTGCATATCACAAGTAACAGCCAAAAGACTAAATTAAAAAGCAGACAACATATCCTATAAGTGGTTAAACAATACCCAGAGCCTTTTATCGGCCGGAGTAGTGGAACCACCGAATCAAACATTAAGTAAGAAAACAAAAGAAATTGAAAATGTACCACCGATAACTAAATATGAGTATCGGGCTCAGCGATCTCCAAAGTTCGAATGAATAACAGTACTGATTGCAAGCGCGGGTAATTCTAGTTGTGTAAATCATCTTAAACTTGATAATGAGGATATTACATCTGTCAACGATATTACGAACACTTTGGCAGAATTCTTTCCTAAAAACTCTTCTTCTAAAAATTGTCAACCAAATTTTCTAAAACATAAGAAACTAAAAGAACAGAAGAAGCTGAATTTCAAGTCGAAAAACTTGGAGAAGTTCACTCTCGAAGAACTTCGAGAATCCCTTAAAAAGGCTTATGATACATCAGCTGGTCCTGATGATATCCATTATCAATTATTAAAACATTTACCTGAAACCTGTCTCTCCTTCTTGATATATTTATGATTCAAATCAAATCAGCTTGTTGGATTCCAGGTGCCTAACGAGTCTCTCCTTAATCATTCGTTCCATGGTTTTACATATACAACTCGTTAAAGCAATAGGGCGATAATTTATGGGGTCCGTATGATCCTTTCCGGGTTTGGGGACTGGAATAACGATTGAGGGAAGCTTTCGTAAAGAAAAAACTTCTAGTCGCTGTATTTTTGACTTGGAGAAAGCTTATGATACTGCATAGAAGTACGGTATCAGGAATGATCTTTATGACCTTGGTCTTAGAGGCCGGTTACCAATTTTATAGTGAATTTCTTAGATGATAGACAGTTTTGTGTCCGAATGGGTTCAACCCTCTCTGACATTCATGAACAGATGGGTGTGCCACAGGGCAGCATACTCTCTGTCACTCTTTTTAATATAACAATTAACAGTATAGTTAAATGCATCAATCCTGGTGTGGATTGCTCTCTATATGTTGACGACTTTGTTATATGTTATCATGCAAAAAAACATGAACACTATTGAGAGACAACTTCAACAATGTCTCAATAAACTTCAGACCTGGTCTGATGAAAATGGTTTTAAATTTTCTAAATCTAAAACCAATTGTATGCATTTTTGTCAACTACGTAAACATCATGAAGACCCTCATCTAACACCGGATGGGTCACCAATACCAGTAGTGGATGAGACAAGATTTCTTGGTCTTATTTTCGACCGTAAATTCACGTTTATACCAAACCTTAAATACTTGAAGGCCAAGTGCGTTAAAGCTCTTAATTTACTTAAAGTTGTTGCAAACACTAACACGGGAGCGGATCGTAAAGTCCTTTTACAACTTTATAGATCTCTTATCAGATCCAAGCTGGACTACGGCTCAATAGTAAATGGATCGACTCGTAAGTCATACTTGCAGATGCTCGATCCTATACATAATCAAGGATTACGACTCGCCTTGGGTGCCTTTTGTATATCACCAGCCAAAAGTTTATATGTTGAAGCTAATGAACCATCACTATCTCATAGACGGGACAAATTAGCCCTTCAATATGCCATTAAATTAAAATCTAACCCTTCAAACCCAACTTTCGATAATGTTTTTAATCCGAGTTATGAACCTCTTTTTGATCGGAAATCGAAGGCCATTCGACCATTTGGTCTTCGTATTAAACCAAAATTAAGAGACACTGAAATTGACCTAAATTTGATTGCCAAGTACAAAGTACCACAAATTCCACCGTGGACTTTGGAAACACCAACAATTATTTTCGATCTTTGTAACACAGTAACAGTAACAAATCCAGTACAGACCCTACGGTCTTTCAAAGCCAACTTAATGAAATTAAATCGAAATACAGTAACTTTCAACATATATACACAGATGGTTCTAAAGATGGAGATAAGGTAGCTGCAGCAGCTGTTGTTCACAAACACAGCATAAAGAGCCGCCTGCCTGACAAGGCCTCTATCTTTTCAGCTGAACTTAAGGCAATTGAATTTGCCTTAAATTATATTCAGGAATCTGATGATGACCATTTTGTTATCTTTTCTGATTCTCTTTCATCTCTTCAAGCACTGGGTAATATGAAACATGATAACCCAGTTGTGCTTCAGCTTTTAGAAAAGTACAGTTCTCTTATAGTTCATAATGTTATTATTTTCTGCTGGCTATACAAGCCATGTAGGAGTACGTGATAATGATAGAGCTGATAGTGCCGCTAAAGCAGCATTAGGTTTACATATATCTAATGCTAAATTACCTTATACTGATTTTAAAAGTTGTATTAACACATTTATTCGTAACTCTTGGCAAGCCGCTTGTGATTTATCAGTTAACAATAAACTCCATTCAATTAAGCCGTTACTTGGAGAATGGCGTTCTTCTAGTAGACCCATTCGTCGAGAAGAAGTTGTCCTAGCCCGGTGCGGGATAGGGCATACGCGTTATACTCATTCATTTTTATTACAAGGTGAGCAATTACCAGAATGTATACCCTGCTTTGCACCGTTAACGGTCAAACACATCTTGTTGGAATGTGTAGACTTTGATCCTATGCGTCAAAGGTACTACAATGTCAATACTATGAAAGAGTTATTTGATACTATAGATTTTAGTTTTGTTTTAGATTTCCTAAAAGAAATCAGACTATATAAATCATTATAATGTGTTCTTATATATATTTACTTTGACGGGCATTTGTTGATTTAAATAGATAGTTTATATTACTACCATATCATCCCTTATTTTTTAATAGTTTTATCTTTATATATTAACATTAATTTTTAATTACTACTTAATTACTTTATTTTTCGTCGTTTTTTGCGCACAATATGACCTATTTATGTGTCGACGTGCCGTAAAACACCATTCATTCATTCCGCTTCAGAGATATACTGGTCTCTATCCATAAAGACCACTGCTGAACCTTTGTCCGCAGGTTTGATTATGATATCTGTTCTGTTTTGTTTTTCAGTGAGTTGAGCGCAATTTTTTCTGCTCTAGATATGTTCTGATGGTGTGAGTTAGGTGGCTGGAATGCTGTGATATCTGCCTCTACATTTTGAATGAAGGCTTTAAGTGTACCTGACTGTCTGGGTGGTTTCCAGTCTAATCATAAATGTCAGCGTACAATTTTACCTTCATCCAACCAGCAATGTTCTATTATTATTAGTACTTTTGTTACTTCCCTTGATCAAAATATCTGCATTTATTTTATTTGACTATTTTAGCCCTATTCATTGTTTTTATTAGCTTTGGGGTTGCTTTATACCGTATGCTGCAGTATCGATTTGAGGTAGTGTTTGTGTTATTTGTTTAACATCTTCACTCTCTTGATAACTAAATGTCAGCGTACAGTTTTACCCTCATCCAAGCAGATATGTTCTTTTATTAGTATCACATTTGGCTCCAGAGTGTAACCAGTCCCTGCAACACTGCCAAGCGATAAGTTGTTTTTGTCTTGCCTTTTCGAAGAAAAAAAGAGACAGGTGTTGCTTTTCTGGCGGCGGGGGCATCAACATTTAAGTTTTGCGTTCAGGTAATTTTCTCACAAACTGTATACACTAGACCTTGCAACTTTGTTTATAATTGTTTTTTGGGTGGTACATCGCAATGTGACAAAGCAGATGTGGATGTTATTTTGACTCGCCAAGCAAAGGGCAGATAACCTTACTTTTTTTACTTTCAACTTTGGCGTTTAGGTCACTTTTTCACACTGTATGCACTAAGACCTTTCAAACGTTGCTTATAGTTGTATCTTGAGTGGTACATTGCAACTTGACAAAGCAAATGTGGATGTGACCTTGACCCTCCAAGCAAGGGGCAGATAACTTGATAATTCTTACTTTCAACATTTGCGTTTTGATCACTCTCACAAACGTTATGCATTAGACCTTTGGGATCATCACAAAGTGTCAAAAAGCAAATGTGGATGTGACCTTCACCATTCAAGCAAAGAGCAGATAACCTTAATTGTTACTTTTACATCACTTTCGCGTGATCTACAACTATGCACTAGATGTATTTTATTTTTTTGTAAACGCCGTGTTGGATTTGACAAAACTTAGCAGGATGCACGGGTATGTAGTTATGCCTATAGCAATTTGTCGGTTTGTTATTTTTTGATGGCCCCATGATATTTTACTTTGAATTTCTTGTCGGCGCTAATCATCCTTAACGCCTTGTTGGAATTTGGCAGGAAGCATCAGTATGATGTCTAGTTGTGCAAATCGCTGTATATCAATGAAATCTTGGACAACTTCGAAAACCAGCTAGATCTTGTTAGTAACGACAGAGTTATGGCTCTTCATTTATTTGTTTAGAATGTTAATATCAACAAAAGCTTAAACAAGCTGCCTTATTCATATCCCTCCATATACTCTTCTCCTCCCCCAACCCAAAATGCACTTTAATTGCCATCTCAGCAAACTCCATTAATTTTAGTCCCCTACCGGTCAAGACCGGAGGGGACTTTAGGTTTGCCCCCCGTCCGTTAGTCAGACAGTCTGTTTTTCTTGTCCGGACTGTAACTTTGTCATGCATCGTGGGATTTTGCAATAACTTGACAAAAATGTTAACCATAATGAGACGGCGTGTCGCGCGCAAGTTCCAGGTCCGTAGCTCAAAGGTCAAGGTCACAGTTGGAGGTTAAAGGTCAGTCTATTTTTTTGTATCGTGGGATTTTGAAAAAACTTGGCAAACATGTTAACCATAAAGAGACGGCGTGTCGCGCGCAAGTTCCAGGTCCGTAGCTCAAAGGTGAAGGTCACAGTTGGAGGTTAAAGGTCAGTCTATTTTTGTCTGGACTGTTACTTTGTTATGCATCGTGGGATTTTGAAATAACTTGGCACAAATGTTAACCATAATGAGACGGCGTGTCGCGCACAAGATCCAGGTCCGTAGCTCAAAGGTCAAGGTCACAGTTGAAGGTTAAAGGTCAGAAATACGCTTGTCCGGGCTGAAACTTTGTCATGCATCGTGGGATTTTGAAATAACTTGGCACAAATGTTCACTATAATGAGACGGCGTGTCGCACGCAAGATCCAGTTTCGTAGCTCAAATGTCAAGGTCACACTTGGAGGTTAAAGGTCAGAAATAGGCTTGTCCGGGCTGTTACTTTGTCATGCATTGTGGGATTTTGAAATAACTTGGCACAAATGTCGCGCGCAAGACCCAGGTCCATAGCTCAAAGGTGAAGGTCACAGTTGGAGGTTAAAGGTCAGAAATATGCTTGTCCGGGCTGTAACTTTGTCATGCATCGTGGGATTTTGAAATAACTTGGCACAAATATTACCATAATGAGACGGAGTGTCGCGCGCAAGACCCAGGTCCTATCTCCAAAGTCGAGGTCACACTTGGAGGTAAAAGGTCAGAAAAAGTCTTGTCCGGGCTGTAACTTTGTCATGCATTGTGGGATTTTGAAATAACTTGGGACAAATGTTCACCATAATGACACGGCATATCGCGCGTAAGATCCAGGTCCTTAGCTCAAAGGTCATGGTCACACTTGGAGGTTAAAGGTCAGAAATAGGCTTGTCCGGGCTGTAACTTTGTCATGCATCGTGAGATTTTGAAATAACTTGGCACAAATGTTCACCATAAAGATAAAGAGACGGCGTGTCGCGCGCAAGACCCAGGTCCGTAGCTCAAAGGTCAAGGTCACGATACCTTCAGAACACAGGAACATATTTTGTAGCTAAACATGGTAAGGTATTCAACATTCCTTGCATGATCATTCACATGGCTACATTCAACCTTTCATATGGGTACATTCAAAGATATCTGTTTCTTCAATAACTTCAGAATTAACAAACTGACTAATAATAACTTAATTTCTATGAAATTTTTGCAATTATTGTGTTGACACAGTAACCTTTAACAGCAGTTTGACATTTGTGCAATTGTGTTGACAAAACAGTAACCTTCGACAACTGTGCAGCTTGTGAATTATTAATTTTGCACAAGACCCGGTAGGGGACTATAGGAGCTCGGACTACTTCTTGTGAGTTACTAAAATGTTTACAAACGTTTATTAAAGCATCGTTGACCTGTTTATTTATGTGAATCCGCGGATTTCTTGTTTTAAAGAGTTTTATTTAAACTGCCGTGTATTTTAGTGGTTCTTTTCCGTGTTTATGTATCCCTGATGAAGGCGTAAGCCGAAAGCGCTGGTTTTTTTTTATAAACTGTAGCACTGTATAAATGTTTATTCAAATATATTTATATGAAATCTGATATGGATTTTTTTTGTATGGTGTTTTACGTCATTTTCAACACATGTAAGGTTATATATGACGGTCGATTTTTGTGGTGGAGGCAGACCACCCACGTTTCCTGAGTAGAACCAGTACTGTACACCTCCCGCCATCCGTAAGAATCACTTCCTCACTTACAAGTCGAGCTCCCAGTGAGATTCGAACCCGCAGCGATGAGAGGCGAAGGTTTACAACGCCAATTTAATATGGACAACAAGCATCTGCAACATAAATGTTAGTGTGATATTACATGCATGCAAGCTAATATATAGTAAAAGCATTTGTAATATTAACAAATCCAGTACAGACCCTACTATCTTTCAAAGCAAATTTAATGAAATTAAATCGAAATACAGTAACTTTCAACGTGTATACAGAGATGGTTCTAAAGATGGAGATAAGGTAGTTGCAACAGCTGTTGTTCACACACAGAATAAAGAGCCGCCTGTCTGATAAGGCCTCTATCGTTTCAGCTGAATTTAAGGCAATTGAACGTGCCTTAAACTATATTCAGAAATCTGATGATGACCATTTTGCAATATTTTCTGATTCCCTTTTATCTCTTCAAGCCCTGGGTAATATGAAACATGATAACCCAGTTGTGCTTCAACTTTAACAAAAGTACAATACTCTTATAGTTGATAATGTTATTATTTTCTGCTGGCTTCTAAGACAAGTAGGAGCTCCCAGTGAGATTCGAACCCGCAGCGGTGAGAGGCGAAGATTACAACGCCAATCTAATATGGACAAAAAGCATATCCAACATAAATGTTAGTGTGATATTACATGCATGCAAGCTAATATATAGGAAAAGCATTTGTTAATATTACTGATTTTAAGGCAATTGAACGTGTCTTAAACTATATTCAGAAATCTGATGATGACCATTTTGTAATCTTTTCTGATTCCTTTTCATCTCTTCAAGCCCTGGGTAATATGAAACATGATAACCCAGTTGTGCTTCAACTTTTACAAAAGTACAATACTCTTATAGTTGATAACGTTATTATTTTCTGCTGGCTTCCAAGACAAATAGGAATACGTGGTAATGATAGAGCTGTTAGTGCTGCTAAGGCAGCATTAGGCTTACATATTTGTAATGCCAAATTACCTTATACTGATTTTAAAAGTTGTATTAAAGACCCAACATCCCCTTCGGATGTAAATTAACTCTGCTGTGTGTGTGTATTACCAGTGAATGGCAGTACAGTGTTAGCTAAAATAGATTGGGATTGCAGCCGACAGAAAACACATTGTTTACCTGTTGATTGTTAGTAATTCCCATGAGTTTTAAACACATACGACATAATTTTCTCTTCCAAGTGATTAAATACATGTAGACTTGTATATCTCATACACTAAAAATGTACACAATAACCGATTTATGATATTCATTAGTTTTATTATTCTAAAACAAAGTCCACAAAATTCAGCCAAATGTATCTATACCAACTGAATGTTTTTCTTTTGAGCACTTTTAGTTTATTTGTTTTCCTTGACAAGTTGTCATCCATGTCTCTCTCTCTGATGTAACTGGTCTATTCACATTTTCATTCCAGTCAATAATTGCCAAATTTGTACGAAAAGTGTATGCTTTGTCGGAAAAGTTTATTATTTTATCATGGTACTGTAGTAAAGCGTTGTTGAAACCTTCAAAATAAAACGTATCCATAAAATGCACATAGTCCTGTGCTGTTTTATATATTAGCTTCAATTAGTAATTGTTCAGACTTTAGATCTTTGATTGTTATTTTACTGCTTTCAAAGTTGTCATCTGTTTTACATCTCGATAATCTGTGGCAGTGTTCATGATTTCCTTTATAATGTTCAGCTATATTCAGAATGTTTGATCTAAGAGTTTCTTTATTACCGCAGCAGTTTCTCATACACCAGTAAACATGTGTTTTAATGTTAGCTGCTTTCTCGGAGAGTTCATGATCCATGTCTTACCTTTCTTGTATCTTGGACTTGAGCAAACAGTTTTTATTTCTTGTGTTACATTTTTAGTTGCATGCCATGTATCATTTGATGAAATTGTTTTTGGCCTGTCTGTTTTAATGAATTTGTTAACACTTGCATTTTTGTCATGACAATGTAATTTTATGTCAATACCACTTTCTCCATGATTCTCAAAAAAGTCATGAATTCGTTTTGTTCAAATTAATTCATATTTTTGGGATGAAGCAGAATCTTCTTTCGAAACATGTTCTGTTCTAAGAACTTTGTGAATATTTGCTCCAATGCATACTACATCTGTATGATACGAGTTCTTACGTGTACCATGTCGGGCATCAGTGAGGATGTTAATGGTATTATCCTGTTCTTTGTTTGATTGTATTTCCATTTCGATGGCTTCCTCATAAGTTTCATCTGTCATTTGAGTTACTACCCTGCTATATTTATTAAACACTTGTGATACATATTTTTCTCCCAAACACAACACCCTATGCCTGCTGACTGACAGAATCTATTAAACTGGTTGGTGAGCATCCCAGAGACATTATATCCATGCAAGATTCTTTAATTTCCAAGATTTTTTTGTCCCAAATATGGTGTGCTGCTTCACAATATATCATATTTTAGAGCACATGAACAGTTCACAATTCCTACATGACACTGGTATTTTATTGAAGAAACTACCAGCTTTTCCTTGCATACTTTGTTATGATAATTTGCACGATTCAGGAGATTTTCCATTTTTTCTGACGTTGTAACAAACATTTGATTTTCACTGTCATCACATGGTTTAATATATTGAAAAGAACGATCATGAAAATGTTACTCTTGTTTGATTTACTTGCTCAATTTCTTGACGAATATCAATGTCTGCTTTTATAGGATTTCAATACCTCAAGCAAGAGCTCTTTTGAGGTCACATTATTATGATTTCCTTCTCCTAAAAATGCTTATTTCTTTCACAAGATTAAGTATTTCATGTTTTTCTTCATTTTGACAAATAAATCGAATACCCCCCCCCCCCCCCCCCCCCCCCCCCCCCCCTCAATACACGTTTTCTTTCTTTGAGCATTCCGTTTTTTGACTGCCAAAGGATTGTTTTTATAGTACTTTCTCTTTTGTCCTGTTCATTTAATTCCATGGTGTGTTTGTGTACATTAGTATATGTTTAATGAATGTGTAATCTGTATACAGCAACACTGTTCCACAAATACCAGACATAATCAGTATATATATGTCAACACCTGTGATAAGGTTGTCATTGTAAGGATCATGTTCTGCTGGTCCAAAATTGGACAATTCCATTACAAGTAAGGTAGAGGATCCATTTCTGCAATTTTATTTTCCCATTTGTTTATTCTTTTCTCATCATACATTCCAAACAAACATATGCGTAATCTAATTACTCGCAAGTCATCTCTAATAATGTTTATTTAATTATTTAAATGCTCAAAATAATAAAAGAAATAGTTGATCAACCTATATAAATTGAACTCCACCATACTGTTCTTGGCGGCATTTTAATAAAATGCGGTGAAGTGATATGTAGAAGTTGATGAAAACTTATTATATTGTTATTTTGTGTGTGATGGATATATCCAAAACATTTGTGTTATCATTATTAGTTAACGAAGAGCAAAAACTTACAGTTGAAGCTCTTTTCAATCATTCCAATTTATTGAAATAAACAAATCACCAGAAGAACAACAAAATAATGACAATGTGCAACGTGAGCTACCAGTTAATTCAATTCAAGAAAGTGGGTCTATTCAACAGGAACAGTTACTCATATGCACAAAAAAGCTTTTTTCCTCACAATTCTTTTATTTTCAATCGGAAAATGTTTTGAAAATGGCGGTTCCAAATAATGTGACGTCATAATTTAGCAAATCCAAATGTATCACTATGCCCCGTGTAACATAATGCACCGGTCTCCCCTAACAGAGGAGTTATGGCCCTTGATTTTGTTAAAAATGCTATATGTTGCCTCGTTAATACGGTAGGGCCTTCATTTTTCATTTGATCTTTACCAGATTCTTTAGTTATGGCCCTTGATTTAGTCAAAAAGCAATTTTTTGCCCGAAACTTTCAAAAAAACGTAAATGGCAGTCACTCGCTTCATTGATGTAATAAGAGCCATGTTAGCCAGTAGAGCGTCCACAGGCCGTCTTGTTTATCTGATCTTTACCATATGTGTTTAGAATGTTAATATACCCCCCCCCCCCCCCCCCCCCCCCCCCCCCCCCAACATTTTTATGAAATTTCATTCATAAAAGAAAGTGTGACAAATTAAAAAATGCCCATGCCAGACTAGACACAGCAGACTTATTGCCCATGATTACCAGGTAATGGTAGGTAGGGCCTTTTGTTTTTAAATGTCATCTCAGCAAACGGCAAACTCGATTGTTTTTAGTTACTAAAATGTTTACAAACTTTCATTTAAGCATCATTGAACTTTTTATTTTTAAATCCAGCCCCCGTTAGGCGAGACATGTGAATCCACGGATTTTTTGTCTAGACACTTATTAATGTTTTTCACCAATCGAAGTTTGCATCATTTTTACAATTTAAGTATTATACTGTTTGTTTTGTTGCTCAAATACTGAATGAATGAATGGTGTTTTACGGCACGTCGACACATAAATAGGTCATATTGTGCGCAAAAAATTATGAAAATGAAATATTAATTAAAAATTAATGTAAATATATAAAGATAAAACTATTAAAAATAAAATTAAAATAAGGAATGATAAGGTGTAATATAAACTATGTATGTAAATCAATAAATGCCCGGCAACGGGTATATAAACAAGTAAATATATACAAGAACACATTACAATGACTTATATAGTCTGATCTCTTTCAGGAAATCTAAAACAAGACTAAAATCTACAGTATCAAATAATTCTTTCATAGTATTAACATTGTAGTACCTTTGACGCATAGGATCAAAGTCTACACATTCCAATAAGATGTGTTTGACCGTTAACGGTACAAAGCAGGGTATACATTCCGGTAATTGCTCACCTTGTAATAAATATGAATGAGTATAACGTGTATGCCCTATCCTGCACCGGGCTAGGACAACTTCCTCTCGACGAATGGGTCTACTAGAAGAACGCCATTCTCCGAGTAACGGTTTAATTGGATGGAGTTTATTGTTAACTGACAAATCCCAAGCGGCTTGCCAAGAGTTACGAATATATGTGTTAATACAACTTTTAAAATCAGTATAAGGTAATTTGGTATTAGTTATATGTAAATCTAATGCTGCCTTAGCAGCACTATCAGCTCTATCATTACCACGTATTCCTATATGGCTTGGAAGCCAGCAGAAAATAATAACATTATCAATTATAAGAGAATTGTACTTTTCTAAAAGTTGAAGCACAACTGGGTTATCATGTTTCATATTATCCAGCGCTTGAAGAGATGAAAGGGAATCAGAAAAGATTACAAAATGGTCATCATCAGATTCCTGAATATAATTTACGGCAAGTTCAATTGCCTTAAGTTCAGCTGAAAAGATAGAGGCCTTGTCAGGCAGGCGGCTCTTTATGCTGTGTTTGTGAACAACAGCTGCTGCAGCTACCTTATGTCCATCTTTAGAGCCATCTGTGTAGATATGTTGAAAGTCACAGTATTTCGATTTAATTTCATTAAATTTGCTTTGAAAGACAGTAGGGTCTGTACTGGATTTGTTATTATTACAAAGATCAAAAATAATTGTTGGAGTTTCCAAAGTCCACGGTGGAATTTGTGGTACTTTGTACTTGGCAACCAAATTAAGGTCGATTTCAGTGTCTCTTAATTTTGTTTTAATACGAAGACCAAATGGTCGAATGGCCTTCGGTTTTCGATCAAAAACAGGTTCACAACTAGGATTAAAAACATTATCGAAAGTTGGGTTTGAAGGGTTAGACTTTAATTTAATGGCGTATTGAAGAGCTAATTTGTCTCGTCTGTGAGACAGTGATGGTTCATTGGCTTCAACATATAGACTTTCGGCTGGTGATGTACGAAAGGCACCTAAGGCGAGTCATAATCCTTGATTATGTATAGGGTCGAGCATCTGCAAGTACGACTTGCGAGTCTATCCATATACTATTGAGCCGTAGTCCAGCTTGGATCTGATAAGAGATCTGTAAAGTCGCAAGAGGACTTTTCGATCTGCTCCCCAATTAGTGTTTGCAACAACTTTAAGTAAGTTAAGAGCTTTAAGGCATTTGGCCTTCAAGTATTTAAGGTGTGGTATAAACGTTAATTTACGGTCGAAAATAAGACCAAGGAATTTTGTCTCATCCACTACTGGTATTGGTGACCCATCCAGTGTTAGATGAGGGTCTTCATGATGTTTACGAAGTTGACAAAAGTGCATACAATAAGTTTTAGATTTAGAAAATTAAAAACCATTTTCATCAGACCAGGTCTGAAGTTTATTGAGACATTGTTGTAATTGTCTCTCGATAGTATTCATGTTTTTTGCACGATAACATATAACAAAGTCGTCAACATATAGCGAACAATCCACACCTGGATTGATGCATTTTACTATACTGTTAATCTTTATATTAAAAAGTGTGACAGATAGTATGCTGCCCTGTGGAACACCCATCTCCTGTTCATGAATATCAGAGAGGGTTGAACCCATTCGGACACGAAACTGTCTATCATCTAAGAATTTCTCTATAAAAATGGGTAATCGGCCTCTAAGACCAATGTCATGTAGATCATTCATAATACCGTACTTCCATGCTGTATCATAAGCTTTCTCCAAGTCAAAAAATACAGCGACTAAATGTTCTTTTTTTATGAAAGCTTCCCTAATAAACGATTCAAATCGTATGAGATTGTCTGTTGTGCCTCGTTGGCGCCGGAATCCACTTTGATACTTTATTATCAGTTTGTTGGACTCCAGGTACCAAACGAGTCTCTCATTAATCATTCGTTCCATGGTTTTACATATACAACTCGTTAAAGCGATTGGGCGATAATTTATTGGGTCCGTATGATCCTTTCCAGGTTTGGGGACTGGAATAACGATTGCTTCCCGCCAAGAATCGGGGAAGATTCCCGTCACCCAAACCTTATTAAATATATCAAGAATGGTAGAGAGACACGATTCCGGTAAATATTTTAGTAATTGATAATGGATATCATCAGGACCAGCTGATGTATCATGAGCCTTTTAAGGGACTCTAAGTTCTTTGAGAGTGAATAGTTTATTGTATTTTTCCAAGTTTTTCGACTTGAAGTTCAGCTTCTTCTGTTCTTTTTGTTTCTTATTTTTCAGAAAATTTGGTTGACAATTTTCAGAAGAAGAATGTTTTGAAAAAGTTTCTGCCAAAGTGTTTGCAATATCTTTGACAGATGTTATATCTCCATTATCTGTTTTAAGATGATTTACAGTACTAGAATTACCTTTACCACTTATTTTCCGGACCATGTCCCATGTCTTCTTAAGAGATGAGCGAGAATTCAGCCTAGAGACGTAAGTTCTCCAGAATTTCCTCTTGCTATCCTTAATAGTACGACGGGCTTTCGCACGAAAAACTCTAAAGTTATCTAAATTTGTTTGAGTTGGCCGCAAGTTAAAATTATTTAATGCAGCTTTACGATCGCTGACTGCCTTTTTGCAGTCATCGTCGTACCATGGTTTATGTGGGCGTTTAGGATCTGCCGAGGTTTTTGGAATGGTTTGATCAGCTATATCGTGAAGAGTTTTGGTAAAAAGAGCAGTTGCGTCTTCGACATCCTCGAAAACGGAAGGCTTTAATTGTTCCTCGCAAAGAGATTGAAACGTAGTCCAATCAGCCTTGCGAAGTTTCCATCGTTGCGTTTTTTCGAGAAGTGGAGGGCCGATATTTTCAAGAAATATGGGGAAGTGGTCACTTCCACAAAGGTCGTCTCCAACACTCCACGAAAAATCCATCAAAAGCGTTGGATCGCATATTGTTAAATCAATGGAAGAATGAGAGCCTGTAGCAGGATGTAAGTAAGTATGTGACTTATTATTAAAAAGACACAAATTGTTTTTGGC
The DNA here is from genome assembly GCA_037043455.1 of Cyrtodaria siliqua. Classification (NCBI taxonomy): domain Eukaryota; kingdom Metazoa; phylum Mollusca; class Bivalvia; order Adapedonta; family Hiatellidae; genus Cyrtodaria; species Cyrtodaria siliqua. The sequence goes on along the minus strand of JAWPHD010011057.1, from coordinate 30,966 downwards.
TAAGAAATCCTCAATTTTCTTGCCTTTATCGTTTATATCTTTACAACCCCAGATGTAGTTGTGTGCATTAAAATCGCCCAAGAGTATAAAAGGTGATGGCAATTGTGCAACTAGGTGATTTAGATCTTTAGGGTCTAGTGAAGAACTAGGTGATAAATATAAGGAACATATTGTTATGACTCTGTGCATAGTAACACTGACCGCAATAGCTTGCAAATTTGTTTTCAAGGCAACAGGTCTGTGAGGAATGTTTCGATTAACGATTATCGAAACTCCACCAGTGGCCTTGTCCCCGGTATCACAAATATGATTGTGACAAAAGGCAATAGGGTTGTGTTCATTTAAAATTAAGCTGATTTCATCATAATTTGGTTTCAAACCTCGACAATTCCATTGAATGATCTTATTAGTTTTACCCATTATTTAGCGCTAAGGCGATTTTTAATTTTGATTTAGCTATACTGATCAGAGATCAGAAGAGCTTATGCCGTGGTGCGGCGTCCGTCTGTCCGTCTGTCCGTAAACTTTTATTTGTAGCGACTTCACAGCTAAAACTACTGGATGGATATTCATGAAACTTTACAGAAATGTTGCCCATAAAGTCTAGTTGATCCTAGCAAAAATTCATGTGGATGTGAAATCCAAGATGGCCGCCAAAGCTAAAAATAGAGTTTTAATACAAGTTTGTAGCGACTTCTTCTTGAAAACTATAAGTGATATTGATATGGGACTTTTTCTAAAATGATCAGCATGACATGATGTTGATCCTAGTCAAAAATCGTTTTGATTCAACGTTAAACATGGCTGCCAGCAGCCATCTTTGTTTACATAGAGTTATATAGTAAAACCTTGTAGCGACTACTTCTCTGAAACTACTTGGCGGATTGTCATGAAACTTTACAGGAATGTTGCTCTTGATGTCTTATTGATCCTAGAAAAATTTCAGGTCGGCCGGAAATTCAAGATGGCCGTCACAGCTAAAAATAGATTTTTAAAAAATAAGTTTGTAGCGACTACTTCTTGAAAACTATATGTGATATTGATATGGGACTTTTTAAAATGATCAGCATGACATGATGTTGATCCTAGTCAAAAATCGTTTTGATTCAACGTTAAACATGGCTGCCAGCGGCCATCTTTGTTTACATAGAGTTATATAGTAAAAACTTGTAGCGACTACTCCTCTAAAACTACTTGGCGGATTGTCATGAAACTTTACAGGAATGTTACTCTTGATGTCTTATTGATCCTATCAAAATTTCAGGTCGGCCGGAAATTCAAGATGGCCGTCACAGCTAAAAATAGATTTTTAAAAAATAAGTTTGTAGCGACTACTTCTTAAAAAACTATAAGTGATATTGATATGGGACTTTTTCTAAAATGATCAGCATGACATGATGTAGATCCTTGTGGAAAATTATTTTGATTCACGTTAAACATGGCTGCCAGTGGCCATCTTTGGTTACATAGAGTTATATAGTAAAAACTTGTAGCGACTACTCCTCTGAAACTACTTGACGGATGTTGATGAAACTTCACAGGAATGTTGCTCTTGGTGTCTAGTTGACCCTAGAAAAATTTCAGGTCGGCCGGAAATTCAAGATGGCCGCCACAGCTAAAAATAGATTTAAAATAAATAAGTTTGTAGCGACTACTTCTTCAAAACAATAAGAGATATTGATATGGGACTTTTTCTAAAATGATCAGTATGACATGATGTTGGTCCTTGTCGAAAATCGTTTTGATTTTACCTTAAACATGGCTGCTTTGTTTACATAGTTATATAATGAAAACTTGTAGCGACTACTTCTTTGAAACTTTACATAGTTATATAATGAAAACTTGTAGCGACTACTTCTTTGAAACTACATGAAACTTCACAGGAATGTTGCTCTTAATGTCTCATTGATCTTAGCAAAATTTCAGGTCGGCCGGAAATTCAAGATGGCCGCCACGGTTAAAAATAGATTTTCAAAAAAACAAGTCTGTAGCGACTACTTCCTGAAATCAAAATCAATCAGTAGAGCTTCAAGGTCATTGACCTCTTGTTATTTTTGGCCTTAGATTTAGGAGAGGTCTTAGGAGACTCAAGCAGCGACATCTCCACTGATGGATCCTCCTCCCCGGAAGAAGTCAGCTGAAGTGGCACCTCAACTAACCTTTCATGAGAGGATGGAAGTGGCAGTGCAGCTGCCGGCTCTGAAATGTCCATAAGCTGTTCGAATTTGTTATGCAGCTCAATAGGGCCATTAGACACCTTTGGCTGCTCCTTGTGCTCCCCAGTTGGAGAAGCACTAGGCTTTCCAACTTCCTTAGTTGGAGCAGCACTAAGCCTTCCAACCGAGGTAGTATTAGGCCTCACGACTGGGGAACTACTAGACTTAACAGTCTTAGAAGAACCCCCTTTCCAATTCTGAGAAATTGGCATGCTCTTGACATTGCCAGAGCTTGCCGATTTTGTGTTTGATTTAAATGATAAAGTTTGATTAGATGAAAAGTTTAATTTGGGTTTGTTGAGTTGTATTTGTTGACTCTTGTTTGGATTTGATACTGAGGAAGTATTCTTTGTATTTTGAATTTCTGACTGTTGTTCGCATTGAGTACCTGCATCCCTGCATTCTGTGTGTGTTGCTTTTGTTTTGAGAATAGATGCGTAAGAGGTTGGACTTGAAATTTTATATTTTTCTTCTATCAATTTCCGTGCTTCTGGAAAGGGAATGTTTTGTGTATATTTAACAGTTATGACTTCTTTTTCTTTTTTAAATTTTTCACATGATTTTGAATTTGCGTGATGTCCCAGACCGCAGTTGGTACATTTGAGGTCGTTAGGACAATCTGGTTCGTTATGCTTGAATGCAGACTCGCCACATTTACCACAACGTTCTTCTTTAGTACACCTGGAGTTGTGGTGCCCAAAGCCTTGGCAGTTGTAGCAACGTAACGGGTTTGGAATGTAGGCGTCAACATGCAATTGCAGATATGCCACCTTTATTGTTTTTGGTAAGACGGGTGTTGAAAATGTGAGGATGATAGTATTTGTACTGATAATTTTGTCATTCCTCTTTATGGTTATTCGACGAGCCGCAGTTACCAACTGTGGCGCAAGCTCGTGAATAATTTCGTCTTCAGGTACTCCGGAGAGATCCGGGCACCTGATGACGCCTTTGGAGATGTTCAAAGAGGAGTGAGGGTAGCATTTGACTTTTGTGTTTAAAATTTGTTTAATAGTGAGTAAATTATCCGAATGAGATTTTTTTTCTGTTTCAATAAGAAGAGTTTTGTTCTTTAATTTTTTAATTTGTTTGACATGTCCTGCAATGGAATGGACAGTTTTCTCGATAATAAAAGGTGATATATCTGCAACAGGCCTTTCCCCGTCTTCCGATTCGATGATGAGAAACCGAGGAAAGGACTTGTTGATCACTGGTTCCTCAGTATCAGATTCATGTCCTGTTTTTTTGCGTTTGTTTGTAGTTTGTGCGTTTTGTGATGCCATGATGGGCGTTAAGAATTCATCTTCCACGCTTCTCACCCACCTCGGAGTCCAACAAGGGGACATTTTGACTGTTGGAGTGCTCAAATACTGATGTATACACATATCCTTTGATTGAAAAATCTGTGCAACAGTACATATATTAAAGTTACATTACCAACAATGATCGGTATACGGCTCTCCTGGTAGGTTATGATAGCGAGACCTTACTAAGTTTAATACACATTGTGGCATTATCTCTCTTTGAATTCTAACAACACTCTCATCTACGTGGTCCCTTTTCATTAATCTAGCCTTTCTAACAAGATACTCCGTTTCGCGCCAAGCATTTCTTCTGTCGAGCATTGACCACAACTTCTTGTATCTTACCCTTCTTGGATTTTCTATTTTTGGCATGTGGTCTTGACCCACTTCCAAGCCATGATTGCTCATATGTAATCACACATGGGGAACAAAAGCAATGTTCACAAGAATCATCTTATTATTCAACAAAACATTGGCATATATGCCCCCTTTGGAAGAGAATCTAGATATGGGAGAGCGGAGCAGTTGTTGCACGGGGCAAACTGATACAACGACAATATTAATGCGATGACGCTACGTATTCATCCGCCATCGTTTGTATTCTGGTTAACTTGTTTGGGCCGAAAAAAGAAAAGAAAAAATGTTTTACACTATTTGGTCCACGTTAGTAAAAATAGTACTTCCTTGAACCTTTTTAATTTTATGTATCAATGACTCCGATTTTCCATTATAAACATCTACTGTAATGTTTGTGTTTTATTATAAAAAACAATGAAGGTCAGTCAAGCACATGATATTGCTGTGCGGGTGGGGGTACCTGGGGCAAGTTGTTCTGTGTAACGAATTACCTTTTTGATGTGCTATTGTTGTTAAACGCAATCTACCAGCAATAAATGAATTTTAAAATCCTGTAATTAATGATAAAAATAAACATTGTAATGATATGTTACGCCTGCGATTTCAGAATGGTGCGCAATTACGTACGTAAGAGTACTAGAGCTAACATACCCTCCGACCTTATTTGGGAGGTGATAAACGATGTTGGCGCGTGTGGTAGGTCCATACGGTCTGTGGCAGATGAACTGACTATGGAACCAATAACGTTATGCCGATATATCAAACGAGTCAAGGAGATGGGGGATGTCCATTCAATCCCCATTGGTTACCCTAGTAACAAGCCTACGGTATTTTCCCCGGACCAGGAATTAGCGCTGGTTAAATATTACTTTAGGTTATCTCCCAAAGATGAACGAGCATTACTGTGAAGATGCCTTCAATGTGAAAATGTCCGATTTTTGGATGCAGAACAAATCTGCAGAGTATGACTGGTAAACAGGATTTATGAAAAGGAATTCGTCTTTATCCATTAGAACTCCAGAACCCACTAGTCTCTATCGAGCCACAAGCTTCAACCGAGAAAATAAGAAATTAGCTGAGGTGCAAACGAAGCACAGCATTCAAAGTGATATTTGTAATGTTGAAGAAACGGGTTTGAGCACAGTCCAAAAACATTGTATCCCCCAAAGGAGATCCCTTACATCGCGAGAAAGGGGTTCATTAGTTTCGTTGTGTGCTGTAGTGAGATTTCGTGCGAGATGGTCCCCCTGTATGTATTGGCGGCGCTCACCCATCAGGTTAGATGACAGCTGAAATGTCAGTGTTCATTAAGCATTTTGCCAAGCATGTAAAACCTTCACAAGACAAAAACGTGCTGCTCCTCCTCGATAAACACATATCACATATTGCTATTGAGACTCTGAAATTTGAGAGAATGGTATCGTGATGTTATCATTCCCCCACATTGCTCACACACATTTGACCGGACAGTCGAAGAGATACTTGTCAGTTGCACAAGATATTTGGATGCGGCAAAACCCAAGAAAGACTATAGACTATATCAATGTATGACTTAGCGACATATTGTTTGGCAATGGCAGCAACACCCGAGAACATAATGAGCGGATGTCTGGAATTCAACCGTACAATGAAGACATATTTAACGATGCAGATGTCTCCCCGAGTGCTGTTACTGACAGATCAGATCTCGGAATTAGCTTAAACACAGAGCACTGCACATAACTTATGAAGCACTGTGTGTAAATAAGTACTGAAAAGTTGATCCCTTAAACAAGAAAGAAAAGTAGTAGACTCGGTAGCAGAGTCCGTTCATGAGAGGTAATTATAAGATGCAACACCTCACGCCTCCTAGCACCGGCTTAAGCGATATTCTATTTTAAAGCAACACAGAATGGGCTTGATGATCCCAAAGGATCAGTAAATAATAACTACTGATTTGTAGTCGGGACGACTTTTTTACTTTGCCACACAGCACTAAACAAACGCTTGTGTGAATGTCAATAAATACTGAAAGATTGATCCCTTGGAAGCAACAAACACAAACAAGAGAGAAAAGTAGCAGACTCGGTTTTATTGAGTCTGTTCATGAGAGGTAATTATAAAATGCAACACCTCTCTCAGTCTTACAGAAGAAGTACGCGAACACCAACATTACTACGCCGATTTTGCACAGAATGGTACTGATAGTGTAAATGACATTGAGAGGTATGTTCTAGAGAAGGTATACAACAATGAATCCGGAGACGTTTATGATGCTGTCAGCATTATGTAATACACTTGTTGTTTCTGCCATCATATATCGATACGGTGGATTCGGTGTCAAGTGTTTCAGCACATGCAACGGGAAGAGAAGTTGAATTCAAGTGAATGAATGGTGTTTTACGGCACGTCGACACATAAATAGGTCATATTGTGCGCAAAAACTGATAAAAGATGAAGAAATGAAGGATTAATTAAAAATTAATGTAAATATATCAGGTAAAACTATTAAAAAATAAGGGATGATATGGTAGTAATATAAACTATATATGTAAATCAACAAATGCCCGAAAAAGGGTATATAACAAAGTAAATATATACAAGAACATATTACAATGATTTATATAGTCTGACTTCCTTCAGGAAATCTAAAACTAGACTAAAATCTATAGTATTAAATAACTCGGTCATAGTATTAACATTGTAGTACCTTTGACGCATAGGATCAAAGTCTACACATTCCAGCAATATGTGTTTGACCGTTAACGGTGCAAAGCAGGGTATACATTCTGATAATTGCTCACCTTGTAATAAATATGAATGAGTATAACGTGTATGCCCTATCCTGCACCGGGTTAGGACAACTTCCTCCCGACGAATGGGTCTACTAGAAGAACGCCATTCTCCGAGTAACGGTTTAATTGAATGGAGTTTATTGTTAACTGACAAATCCCAAGCGGCTTGCCAAGAGTTACGAATATATGTGTTAATACAACTTTTAAAATCCGTATAAGGTAATTTGGTATCAGATATATGTAAACCTCATGCTGCTTTACTATCAGCTCTATCATTACCACGTATTCCTACATGGCTTGGAAGCCAGCAGAAAATAATAACATTATCAATTATAAGAAAATTGTACTTTTCTAAAAGTTGAAGCACAACTGGGCTATCATGTTTCATATTACACAGTGCTTGAAGAGATGAAAGAGAATCAGAAAAAATTACAAAATGGCCATCATCGGATTCCTGAATATAATTTAAGGCAAGTTCAATTGCCTTAAGTTCAGCTGAAAAGATAGAGGCCTTGTCAGGCAGGCGGCTCTTTATGCTGTGTTTGTGAACAACAGCTGCTGCAGCTACCTTATCTCCATCTTTAGAACCATCTGTGTATATATGTTGAAAGTTACTGTATTTCGATTTAATTTCATAAAATTTGCTTTGAAAGACAGTAGGGTCTGTACTGGATTTGTTACTATTACAAAGGTCGAAAATAAGTGTTGGTGTTTCCAAAGTCCACGTTGGAATTTGTGGTACTTTGTACTTGGCAATCAAATTTAGGTCGATTTCAGTGTCTCTTAATTATGGTTTAATACGAATACCAAATGGTCGGATGGCCTTCGGTTTTCGATCAAAAAGAGGTTCGCAACTAGGATTAAAAACATTATCGAAAGTTGGGTTTGAAGGGTTAGATTTTAATTTAATGGCATATTGAAGGGCTAACTTGTCCCGTCTATGAGACAGTGATGGTTCATTAGCTTCAACATATAGACTTTCGGCTGGTGATGTACGAAAGGCACCTAAGGCGAGTCGTAATCCTTGATTATGTATAGGATCGAGCATCTGCAAGTATGATTTGCGAGTGTATGACTTGCGAGTCGATCCATATACTATTGAGCCGTAGTCCAGCTTGGATCTGATAAGAGATCTATAAAGTTTTAAAAGGACTTTACGATCTGCTCCCCAGTTAGTGTTTGCAACATTTTTAAGTAAATTAAGAGCTTTAAGGCACCTGGCCTTTAAGTATTTAAGGTGCGGTATAAACCGTTTATTTACGGTTGAAAATAAGACCAAGGAATTTTGCCTCATCTACTACTGGTATTGGTGACCCATCCAGTGTTAGATGAGGGTCTTCATGATGTTTACGTAATTGACAAAAGTGCATACAATTAGTTTTAGATTTAGAAAATTTAAAACCATTTTCTCCGACCAGGTCTGAAGTTTATTCAGACATTGTTGCAGTTGTCTCTCAATAGTTCAAGTGGGATATACACCTAACTCTATGTGGAGAAGATGCAGGCTTTTTTCGTTCTATAGCAGGAGCCGAAATTCGGTTACTTCACAAGTGTCCTCCCACAAAAACAATGTATGCATCTATTGAGTAGTATCGCTTTTATAAATTAATCGTTCAATACTCTTTTTTCCACAAATCAGACAGTTATCCCGCTTCCCCCCCCCCCCCTCCCCCTCCCCCAACAAAATGACCAGGCTAGAGAGAGAAGCCCTGAATTGGGTTCGCCTTGCAGAACAAGAGCACATTTTGTGGGTAGTTAGCACACCTGAAAACAATGCAAAAAAGTATATGTTCACCGCAGTCTGTACGACCTCACTCGAAAGCACCACCAAAGAACATTTATAGCACAGATTGCAAAAAGCGTAAAACGCCAGAAAAGCGAGTCATCGAAGAAGAAGCTATTGCAAGAGATCTGAAGAAACAAAAGAAGTAAACCTCTTTCGAAGAAAAAAAGAAGCATACACCTTCTTCGAAAGCTGGAAAAGTTTCAGAATCATCGGACGAGGAGGAATGTTTTTGTCTAGTGTGTGTAGTATTATGGGAACAGTAGGTCAAGGAAAAAATGTTTATTAAATTGTGTCCTAATAACAAAACTTCAGAAGAAAGAAAAAAAGTAATTTTGTTTGCCTTTATCGGAGAAGAAAATGTCTCTGTCTCCAATAACACTGGATCCACTTTTCCCTTGACCTGCTGTTCCCGTAAGGCTCTGCGCACACTAGACAAAAGCATTCCTCTTCATCTGATGATTCTGTAGCTATAGGAACGCTGTGTTTCGGTTTGCGTGACGTTGTTTTCGGAACCTTTTTAGAAACTGTTGTTGTTGGTGTAGCCCCCCCCCCCCCCCCCCCCCCACCAACCCACCCCCAGTCGGTGGTGGGGTGATAAGAATCAACCGACTTCTCGTTACTTAGCAGAGGGGTAGGACCCACCCCCGAAATGTAACCCACCTGTTGACCGTGGGTGGCGACCCGTGTCGTAGGAGAAGGGAATCCTGGTGGTTGAGTGTCGTGGAGATCTGGTAGTTATTTCCGCGTTGCAACATACCACTTTGGTCCGGACTTCAACTAGACGGGCGGTCAGATTAGCCTCATCTGATCAATCGGTTTGTCACGCCAGCTATACGGGATCCTAGCTTCTTGTTTAATTCAATCTCCCTCAATCCCTCTCGTTTAATATCTTGCTCCTGTTTTATTTTGTCCTCTTTAAACATAATGTAGAAAGGATCCTTTATGGCGGTGGCGCTAGGGCTTATCATATATTTCTGAACGCTATATGGCTATACTCATGCCACTTTTAAGCGGAACATAAGTGCGGCTCTTTGACTTTTTAGTTGAGAGGTTATGTCCGTTGGGTGGTATGGGGGATCTGATGCGTTAGTTTTCTTGGCATTTGTCTGTCGGATATCCACAGCAAATGTCCCCTTGTTGGGCTCCGAGGTGGATGAGAAGCGTGGAGAATGAATATCAATTGCCAATTATGGCACCAAAACTCGCACACAAATCTACTCATAATCCTAAACTATCTCGAGAAGATTCAGAATCTGATGAGGATATCTCTCATTTAAATTGGTCTCGTTTTCTCAATAGTATCTCTCTAGAGAATGACAAACCTATAACTAGACTCTCTCCTTTTGTCATCTCCAAGTCTTTACTTGGCAGCGGCGGTGAGCCACGGAGTGTCAAAAAACTCGATAATGGCAAACTTCTTGTTGAGTCTGCCAAAAATCACACTCTGACAATCAATCTCCTTACTATTCAAACTTTTGTAAACACCTGTGTTGAGGTTATCCCTCGCATTTCTCTCAATTCTTCGAAGGGTGTAGTACGCTCCAGGTAATAAATACTGATAATTGTGTTTGTTGCTCTCAACAAGAGAATAAAGCAGCAGACTCGGTTCATGAGAAGTAATGAAAGAAGCAACACTTATCACGCCCCCTAGCACCGGCTTAAGCGGTATTCTACTTCAAAGCCACCTATATTGGGCTCGTTGGTCCCAAAGGACCAGTAAAAAATAACACTACTGATGGCTCATCAGTACGAGGCGGAGTGGCAAACTCACTCCTACAAATACTTTTGTGCTTACTTTCAGCACACCACATCTGCCTAAGTCCATCAAAACTGGATATATCATCCTACCGGTTGACCCCTTCTTCGATGTTTCCACTGTCAGCTCTTTGGTCATCATAGAGAAAGATGCAAGCGAGCTGCTCCTATCTGTGCCCTTTGCGGCCAGGAGTGTCATAGCGACTTCGCCAATTGCAAAAATCCGCCTCTTGCGTTGACTGCAAGGGGACCCACTTAGCTTTCTCTAAGGATTGTCCGAAGAGGAAGCACGAGAGGGAAATACAGAAAGTTAAGATTGAAAAGAATATTTCTTTTCCTGAAGCTAGGAAACTTGCCTTACTTCGCCCACTCCATCTGGCAAATCATATGCCGACGCGAGTAGGGTTGACAAACCGGCTACCAGGTCAGTCGCGGCGCAGACCGTGGTGACCTGGCCAATAGGCTCCGACGGGTTTACTACTATTCCACTCTCTGTTCGGAATTCCTCTACAACCTCTTCAGCCTCTCAAACTGTGGTCATCTTAAATAAGCCTGCTATGGCTCCCAAACCTCGTGTGGCTTCCAAGCCTAAAACTCCTTCAACTATATTCTCAACAACTCCTACACCTACTGCATCTACTCTCATCTATTTCGAAATCGACGGACTCTGGTGCAACCAAGAGTCCACCAAATCCGACGAACTCTTCCAAAGGTTCGTCAAATCCAACGAACTCTCCCAAGAGTTCGACACCAAGCAGAACTGCTGCCACAGACGTGACAGCAAAAAAAAGAAAACTCCCGGGTTAGGAAAGCAGTCAAAAGAATCTGATGATCCGATTGAACTGCACAACAGATTTGGCGACTTGGAGATGGAGCTGATCCAGCACATCTGGAACTCCCAAAGTCACCAAGGTCTACCAAACCCAAAGGCCGTATACCCGTACTTCCACCTTAGTGACATCAAAATCAAATAAGGTTATTCAATGGAACTGCCGAGGTTTACAACCTAATTATGATGAAATCAGCTTACTTTTAAATAAACACAACCCTGTTGCATTTTGTCTTCAAAAAACTTTCTTGAAGACAAGTGATAAGATATCTTTTAAAAACTATTCAGTGTATAACTATATTTGATTTGTGATACAGGTGATACAGTTTGAATCGAAACATTCCTCAGAGGGCTGTTACGTTGAAAACTGGTCTGCAAGCTGTTGCGGTCAGTGTTACGATGCACAGAGTTATAAAAATATGCTCCTTACATTTACCGCCCAGGACCCAGCTGTTCAAAACAGCGTTAAATCTAACGCTACGTTAAATAAGCTTTAACGCTACGCTAATGTTAACAGAGCGTTAAATATGTTGTTCAAAACAATGTTAGTTTTAACAGTGTTATTTAATTGTGGTTGTTTACCATGATTAAATGTTTAACGCTAGCGTTATCTGTATCCCAGATGGCCGCCTTATTTGCAGCAAATGTTCGTAAGGAGCGCATTTACAGAAAATCCAGCCATTTAGATGGTTTGACTGATAAAGAGATTCGTGCAAGGTATAGATTTGGGCCTGATGGAATACATTTCTTGGAAGAACTGCTCGGTGAGGACTTGCAGCGACATACATTAAGAGGGCATGCTCTCTCAGTTAGAGATCAAATACTTGTGGCGCTTCGATTTTACGTATCGAGGATTTTTTTGCAAGTAATAGGCCACACCATGGGATTTAACAAAGGGACAGTTAGCCGTGCTGTTGATATTGTGAATCACTGATGCCCTGCTAAAGCATTTCAAGGATTTTGTTTCATGGCCCAGCATTGAAGAGGAAAAGCGAAAGATAAAAAAGAGTTTTTTTTCTTAAAGCAACGATTCCCAAATGTAGTTGCATTGCTGACACCCATATCCGGATTCAAGCACCCTCTGAAGATGAACCAGCTTGTGTAAACAGGAAACGTTCAGTTGGTTTGCGACGATGAAGGTATGTTTGTTGTTTGTTTACATCACCCCACCCACTTGAACCAACTTGTGAAAAAAAAAATCTTACGAGTTACGTTTCCATTACATCCACGCAGTACCATTAGCATAACTGTAACAGTTCAGCCTCATCATTGTGTGCAACATCCGTATAAAATCGTGATTCATACTTAATTAAGGTCAGTAGTCAATACCCTATTCATTTTCATTCAATGTTTTAAATTAGGCTTACATCACTGATAAAATGTACGAAGTTGAAGTAGTGAATAGTTTCTGTTCAGTGTGAAGTATAATTTGTACTGGTATAGACATATATATGATATTATGGATTTCAGAAAGGAGGTCACAGACCCTCCCCCCACACTATCACCACCCACACACACACACCTACATTAAGTACATTAAGATAAAAAAATATATATACTCGAGCATATAATAAAAAAAAAGTATTTTATGTTACATGTTTGTTTGACACTTATTTGTGTGAGTTTGGTCTTGTTGAAACCCAACCATATCGTACACATTGAAACATCTTCTTGGTTTTGCTCATCATTATTTAAAAACAAATATCAAGCGTGGAACACGTTTCCTTTCAAGCGCACCCGTAACCGGGAAAGGAAAGACGCTGAATCTGAAACTTTTTAGCATCTCACCACTACTGTTTTTAATTATATTTCGGCGCACCAACACAAGAGGGCCAAATGGTCCTGAATCGCTCACCTGATGATCTTCATAAAGATGAAAAACATTTCAAACTTGCTTATGATTTCATGTGGAATGATCAATCCCATTTGGTACTATATATCACATATATTTCATGATACAAAATGAATACAAAGTTAAAAATCTCTAATTTTATTCAAAATGTACTTTTCTTTATTAAATACTATAGCTTCACTGGGACAAGAAAGGAAGTGCAGAAAACAGCTCTTCTACCGAGATGGTGTCATTATTTGTGTCCATTCTCTGTAACAATTTAATTTGCAGCTGTAGTTTTTGTTTTTCTAATGCCTGTTTTTCAATTTCGCCTTCAAAGTATCTCTTTTGCACCGCTGCCAAATCGTCTTGTGTTACTCTCTTCAACGATTTTTCTGCTGATTTCCTGGAAACCAAATTGTATTAGTTAAATATTGTTTAACGCTACGCTTACAATTTATTTTCGGACCAGAAGTCACTTTTCGATTATATCAGGGAGTAAGTATTACTCTCAGTAAGTATTACTCCCTGATTATATTACTCTTATTTTCCTTTTTGCTTTCAAATTTACTTTTATTTTGATGGATCTAAATTAATTAGGCAAGTTTGAGTTTTCTCATATGCAGATCCATAGATTTTCGTCAAGCGGGGTGTGGCAATTAACTCTTAATTTTAACGAAGATAGAGTTATGGTTCTTGCACACTGCAATTCCTGTCATTGCCTTTAAAGGGGCACGCGGCAATATTGAAGTATTATCAAAAATTGAAATTAGCGCCTCCGTTCATTTATCCAGTATCATTTTGATTTTAAACCTGATAGCATATAATTAAATAAAAGTGTGAGTTTCCTTGTTTTCGTCTTATTCAACCATAATGTCTTAATATATTATTGGTGCAAAATAATCAACAGTTAACAACATGCAAAAGCAAGTCGCTTTAAACTATTCTTACAATTAATACTAATGGTTGAACAAATGGAAGTAGAAAAACTAACGGGATGCCGTGATTTTTTTTAAAAATCAAGATTGCCATGTGTCCCTTTAAACATTGTGTGATGTTTCATTGCAGTTCCATTGAGGATTTTTTTTTTCGAGTTGCGAGTGACAACACACACGCGTTGTTACTCTTCTCGCCTCTTACCGCTGCGGGTTCGAATCCAACTGGAAGCTCGATTTGTAAGTGAGGAAGTGTCGATTCTTACGGTTGACCGAAGGTGTACAGTACTGGTTCTTATACCCAGGAATAGTGGGTGGCCTGCCTCCACCATAAAAACTTGACCGTCATATATAATCCCACATGTGGTCTTCCGTTAACGGGCTTACGGCCGTAAATTACGTCAAAAAATCGTAGTTGTACGGCGAAAATTAACATCAAAGGCGTACAGCGTACTTCCAAAAACGTCAAAGTACGCCGCGATTCTTTACGTTGGACGTCCCATAATCTGTAAATTGCCGATTATAGCCCCGCCCATCTAATCTAATTTCATTTGAGACTGCCGACGTAACAAGTTGTAAAGCAATTAAAACTCAGTGGAGCCTGTAATTGACAGGTAAAACCGGTTTTGTCCAGTTTTTATCAAGGGTCACACGCGTGGCTGGTGAGAGGAGAGAGTGTTAATTAGATAATTGGCCAAGCCGCGCATTTCACAAAATGAAAGTAGCAGTATAATCTCGATGCCAAATTGCTTAATTTATATTCATTAACCACAAAGTTGAAACTCCTTACACAAACAGATTATACTTTTTAGGCTATTTCTTTTATATCTTTGTGTCATTTTTCTATGTATTTATCAAAGTTACAAATAGAAACGAATTACTGATAGACAAACAATATTTAATAATCTCTAACCTAGGGGAAAGAACTCTTCGCGAAAGGAGACTAAACACGGAAGTGAAATTATCACTGGCAAAAACAATCGATTGCTTTGATAATAAATTAAAGAATATGTTACATTTATTCCTACACTTGACAGTTTTACATACCTTTCATTAATGTATGCCAATTTAAAAGCTTTCCTGGACTGATAAATTGAAAACTGTTTGCAAAATGTTATTCACTGTATAAAACGTGTGGGTGGGGTATGGCACGCAAAGGCAAATTAAGTATTTTTAGTTTGAAACTGTTTATATAATGATGTCATCAAATATTTTCTTTTATAAACATATAGATGATTATAAATATCCTTTTTTTTCTTTTTTGTTGTTTCCTGGCACCACGCGGAATCACTGACTCAAAGACTGAGTATGAATGCCATGTTCAAACACTGGAACTTCCTAAATTTTCCCCATGAACTTCCAAATTTGATATACAGGAAGTTCGAACTTCCTAAATTTGAACCTTAGTGGATTTATTAATTAATAAACAGTAACAGTTGAAAAAGACGTAAAACACCATACAAATAAACCAACACATGCCAGTTAACTTATTAAATTATTCAATTTTATTTGTATTTCGTTATCAATTACAAGTGAATGATTTGATATCACGTGTTATTCGAACGGTACCGTAATTATTTTTAGATAAGGGTTCGGTATCGGTAAAAAGGGTAAACAAATGGCTGTATCTCCATTAATAAAAGAAACCAAGACTGGAAATTACATTTATAATGGGGTTAGTTAGTTTATGAATGCTAAACTTTAAATAATTAACGCGTTGAACCCTTATATCGTTCAAAAACTAGGGGTTCGGAGATTTAGGGTTCTGTATGGAATGGAAGTGGGTTTTATACCCTTACCGATGAATAAAATAGCAATTTTGTCACAAATACTTTAATTAAGGCAATCAAATACTAATCATATATATATATGTACATTAAATACATGCATACCAGTTAAAACTATAACGGTATGATTCGTTTATTGTAAGTTATACATATTTTTAATTGCCGTAAAGGGTTCGAGGTGCGGGGGTTCGGAAGTGGTTTTTATACCCCTTCGTCATTCTCTGCTCCAACTTTTCTGCTGTCATGGCCTCCTTGGCCTCTCTCTTAAGGTTCTGCCATTTGTTTGAGCAATCAGTGGCAGTCCTGGCACAAACCCGCAGTGCACTGACCTCACTAGCAATTTCCTCCCATAAGTCATTTTTCATTTTGTTACTTGTGACAGAACTGAACTTAGCTGTAATCAATTTAAGGTTTTCTTCCTTTGTCACAATTTCTTCTAATTTAAGTACCTCATCGCTACTAAAATTAGGACTTCTCTTCCTTTTTTTGTTCAAAATTACAAAGTTAAGACTGTCGTCTGCCATTTTATTTACTCTGGAAGTAGTGAGTAAGAGAAGTGCATTCTGGGAAATACATAGTTACCCAATGTTAACACTAGCGTTAAAACTTAACACTGGCGTTAACTTCTGCTCAACCCGGGGCTAGAGGGCGTGAGCGGTAGCTAGCATATTTCACTACAACTCATGAACAGTCTCAATAAAACCGAGACTGCAATATTTCATATGTGTCGTGCTCGGCCGTTTCCAAAGGTCCATTATCATATAGCACAGTGGCGTTGCTAGTGCAGTGTGGCGGCAGTAAAACGTCTCCCCGCGCTTGCTGTTATTCATTCGATCTTTGGAGATCGCTGAGCCCGATACTTATAGTTAGTTATCGGTGGTACATTTTCAATTTCTTTTGTTTTCTTACTTAATATTTGATTCGGTGGTTCCACTACTCCGGCCAATAAAAGGCACTGGGTATTGTTTAACCACTCATAGGATATGTTGTCTGCTTTTTATAAGCAGGCTTCATAACCGCTGCTCCCAACTAAATTCCATTATGTTTATTTCGCTCTTCGGGGCATTTCATTTTATTAGATACTGGGACCATACGCCGTACGACATGGGGAATACATTTAAGAAGGGTGACTCCATGTCCACCGCCATATGCATGCCATCTTCGGGATGGTTAAAATTTTGTGCTGTTGATTTTATTAATATTGAGTTCTGCTCAACCCGGGGCTAGAGGGCGTGAGCGGTAGCTAGCATATTTCACTACCACTCATGAACAGTCTCAATCAAACCGAGACTGCAATATTTCATATGTGTCGTGCTCGGCCGTTTCCAAAGGTCCATTATCATACTCTTTTTTTGTAAAATTATTGCTTAACGCTAGAATTAATTTTTAACACCAGCGTATTTTAATTCCAGCGTTAAAACAAACTGAACAACACATTTTTAACTTAGCGTTATCTTACGCTCTCTTAAGAATTTAACGGCCCGTTACCTTAACATAGTGTTAAATTTAAGATTTCTTTGAACAACTGGCCCCAGTTCTTCACTAGACCTTAAAGATCTAAATCACCTAGTTGCACAATTACCATCACCTGTTATACTCTTGGGTGATTTTAATGCACACAACTACATTTGGGGTTGTAAGGATATAAACGATAAAGGCAAGAAAGTTGAGGATTTCTTAGCCAAAAACAATGTGTGTCTTTTTAATGATAACAAAACACATACTTATTTACATCCAGCTACAGGCTCTCATTTTTCCATTGATTTAACAATATGCGATCCAACGCTCTTGATGGATTTTTCGTGGAGTGTTGGTGACGACCTATGTGGAAGTGACCACTTCCCCTTATTTAAGATATCGGCCCTCCACTTCTCGAAAAAACGCAAAGATATAAACTTCGCAAAGCCGAGTGGGATACGTTTCAATCTCTTTGTGAGGAACAATTTAAGCCTTCCGTTTTCGAGGATGTCGAAGACGCAACTGCTCTTTTTACCAAAACCCTTCATGATATAGCTGATCAAACTGTACCAAAAACCTCGGCAAATCCAAAACGCCCACATAAACCATGGTACGATGATGACTGCAAAAAGGCAGTCGGCGATCGTAAAACTGCATTGAATGCTTTCAACTCAAAATAATTAAGATACTTTTAAGAGTTTTTCGTGCGAAAGCCCGTCGTAATGTTAAGGATAGCAAGAGGAAATCCTGAAGATCTTGAGTCTCTAGGCTGAATTCTCGCTCATCTCTTAAGAAGACGTGGGACATGGTGCGGAAAATAAACGGTAAAGGTAATTCTAGTTGAGTAAATCATCTTAAAACTGATAATGAGGATATTACATCTGTCAAAGATATTACGAACACTTTGGCAGAAACTTTTTCTAAAAATTCTTCTTCTGAAAATTGTCAACCAAATTTACTAAAAGAACAGAAAAAGCTGAATTTCAAGTCGAAAGACTTGGAGAAATACAATAAACTGTTCACTCTCAAAGAACTTCGAGAATCCCTTAGAAAGGCTCATGATACATCAGCTGGTCCTAATGACATCCATTATCAATTATTAAAACATTTACCTGAAACGGCGTTTGTTGATTTGCATGTATACTTTGTATTACTACCATATCATCCCTTATATTTTAATATTTTTATCATTAAATGTTTGCATTATTTTTTAAATAATCCTTCATTTCATCATCATTAAATCAGTTTTTGCGCACAATATGACCTATTCATGTGTCGACGTGCCGTAAAACACCATTCATTCATTCATTCATTTACCTGAAACCTGTCTCTCTACACTTCTTGATATATTTAATAAGGTTTGGGTGACAGGAAACTTCCACGATTCTTGGCTGGAGGCAATCGTTATCCCAGTCCCCAAACCTGAAAAGGATCATACGGACCCAATAAATTATCGCCCTATTGCTTTAACGAGTTGTATATGTAAAACCATGGAACGAATAATTAATGAGAGACTCGTTTGGTACCTGGAATCCAACAAGCTGATATCAAAGTGGATTCCGGCGTCAACGACACACAACAGACTTGGTCTTAGAGGCCGGTTACCAATTTGTATAGAGCATTTCTTAGATGATAGACATTTTCGTGTCCGAATGGGTTCAACCCTCTCTGACATTCATGAACAGGAGATGGGTGTGCCACAGGGCAGTATACTCTCTGTCACTCTTTTTAATATAAAATTAACAGTATAGTTAAATGCATCAATCCTGGTGTGGATTGCTCTTTATATGTTGACGATTTTGTTATATGTTATCGTGCAAAAAACATGAACACTATTGAGAGACAACTTCAACAATGTCTCCATAAACTTCAGACCTGGTCTGATGAAAATGGTTTTAAATTTTCTAAATCTAAAACTAATTGTATGCATTTTTGTCAACTACGTAAACATCATGAAGACCCTCATCTAACACTGGATGGGTCAACAATACCAGTAGTGGATGAGACAAAATTGTCGGTCTTATTTCCGACCGTAAATTAACGTTTATACCACACCTTAAATACTTGAAAAATGATATATAGGGTCCTATAGAAAGACAGCGTCCGAACGTAGGTGGCATCGTAGGTCCGCACTGTACTGCAAACAAGGACTTAAAACTACAATGAAAGAGACAAAAAACAACAGAAAGGGTGGTGAAGACAGGGTTACCGACTTGGAACGGCTTGAATCGATTTTATATGCGTACAATCCTCGCTATTATCCTGTCTTCAGCGCCCAAATAGACAAGACAGTGTAAACAAAACTACATCCCATCAAATGGAAATCTCTAACAATAATGTCCACATCCAGAAAAACTAACTAAAGATATACATACAAAATAATAAACATCTCAGGATGTATCCAGAATCGTACTGAACAACCATAGTAGTTGCAGCTAAAGAGAAAACCAATCTAGGGTACGACCAGAAAACCCGAGGGACGAAAGCTCATGCACCCACCTCCCTTAGTTGGGGTTTCAGTAGGTACAATCATAGAGTCCCAAGAGGTAATCTAGTCATCGCACAAGTGAAAAGTGAAGCGTAATGACTGACTGTAGAGGGGTCAAGGCCAAGTGCCTTAAAGCTCTTAATTTACAGTTGTTGCAAACACTAACTGGGGAGCGGATCGTAAAGTCCTGTTACAACATTGTTAATTATCCCCACTTGGATGGGGATGTTCCCCGAGCAACTTCTTATGGGGTGTATCTGTATCAACTCATTCGTTTTTCTAGAGCTTGTACTCGAGTTGAGGACTTTAATATTCGTAATCTTTGTATAACTAAAAAGTTACTCAGTCAGTGTTACCGTTACCATAAACTTCGTAAAACCTTTGCAAAATTTTATTATCGTAACACTGATCTTCTTTCTAAATATAAGAGTAATTTAAGGACTCTTCTGCGACAAGGACTATCACAACCTGACTTCTATGGTGATGTGATTTATAAACTTCGTAAGATTCTTGGTCATGATCACTTTCATACTATCTTTGTTAAACGTATTAACAAGTTTATCAAAAGAGGTTATGACCCTATCATTTTGCAACGTACTGCATGCTTGGTGGTGGACCCTTTTACAGTTCGCCACTATGCTTTCCTCTTTAATTGTACGATGACCGGACAGGCTATGGACCCTATGGTGACGCCTACCTAAAGCCCATTGGGACGGTGGCGTTTGATGTTTGTCCATGATGTTTCTTGTCGTGCCCTTAATGATTTATTCTCTTACTGCTCTGGCTTCTGCCAAGTCATTGAGTACCTTCATTGTGGCTTTCTAGGCTAGTGGTTTTTTTGTTTCATATTTACACGAGCATATTTGTGTTTTACTTATATTGCCTATTGATGCTGCCTTGTTGGTTAGAGATTAGATCATGGCGGGGATTTCTTTATTTACACTGTCCTGTTTTAATGGGATGACAGTAGGGTAAGTGTGAGGTTTGGTGAACCCTAGAACCGGTTTAAACCCCCCAGTGGCCTACTTTGCCACTGACCGTTCCAAAGCGGTAGCCCTATTGTCAACCCTTTTGTGTTTGTGTTGTCTTTTGCATTTAGTATTGCATTTGCCTTCTTGTTTGTCTGTTTGCGTGTTTGTTTCTGTGTTTTGTGGTTGACTGTCCTCCTTGAATGCTACTTTCCCTGTCCGATCTTTTTGTATTTCTTTATAGATCTCTTATCAGATCCAAGCTGGACTACGGCTCAATAGTATATGGATCGACTCGTAAGTCATACTTGCAGATGCTCGATCCTATACATAATCAAGGATTACGACTCGCCTTGGGTGCCTTTCGTACATCACCAGCCGAAAGTCTGTATGTTGAAGCTAGTGAACCATCACTGTCTTATAGACGGGACAAATTAGCCCTTCAATATGCCATTAAATTAAAATCTAACCCTTCAAACCCAACTTTCGATAATGTTTTTAATCCTAGTTGTGAACCTCTTCTTGATCGAAAACCGAAGGCCATTCGACCATTTGGTCTTCGTATTAAACTAAAATTAAGAGGCACTGAAATCGACCTAAATTTGATTGCCACAAATTCCACCGTGGACTTTGGAAACACCAACAATTATTTTCGATCTTTGCAATAGTAACAAATCCAGTACAGACCCTACTGTCTTTCAAATCAAATTTAATGAAATTTAATCGAAATACAGTAACTTTAACATATATACACAGATGGTTCTAAAGATGGAGATAAGGTAGCTGCAGCAGTTGTTGTTCACAAACACAGCATAAAGAGCCGCCTGCCTGACAAGGCCTCTATCTTTTCAGCTAAACTTAAGGCAATTGAACTATTTTGTAATATTTTCTGATTCCCTTTCATCTCTTCAAACACTGGGTAATATGAAACATGATAACCAAGTTGTGCTTCAACTTTTAGAAAAGTACAATTCTCTTATAGTTGATAATGTTATTATTTTCTGCTGGCTTCCAAGCCATATAGGAATACGTGGTAATGATAGTGCTGATAGTGCTGCTAAAGCAGCATTAGGTTTACATATATCTAATACCAAATTACCTTATACTGATTTTAAAAGTTGTATTAACACATATATTCGTAAATCTTGGAAAGCCACGTGGGATTTGTCAGTTAAAAATAAACTCCATTCAATTAAACCGTTAACGGAGAATGGCGTTGTTCTAGTAGACCAATTCGTCGAGAGGAAGTTGTCCTAGCCAGGTGCAGGATAGAGCATACACGTTATACTTATTTATTACATGGTGAGCAATTACCAGAATGTATACCCTGCTTTGCACCGTTAACGGTCAACACATATTGTTGGAATGTGTAGACTTTGATCCTATGCGTCAAAGTACTACAATGTTAATACTATGACCGAGTTATTTAATACTATAGATGTTTCCTAAAGGAAGTCCGACTATATAAATCATTATAATATGTTCTTGTATATATTTACTTTTTTATATACCCGTTTTCGGGCATTTGTTGATTTACATATAAAGTTTATATTACTATCATATCATCCCTTATTTTTTAATAGTTTTATCTTTATATATTTACATTAATTTTTAATTTATACTTCATTTCTTCATTTTTCATTAATTTTTGCGCACAATATGACCTATGTATGTGTCGACATGCCGTAAAACACCATTCATTCATTCATTCTGCTGGCTTCCAAGCCATGTAGGAATACGTGGTAATGATAGAGCTGATAGTGCTGCTAAGGCAGCATGAGGTTTACATATATCTAATACCAAATTACCTTATACTGATTTTAAAAGTTGTATTAACACATATATTCGTAATTCTTGGCAAGCCGCTTGGGATTTGTCAGTTAACAATAAACTCCATTCAATTAAACCATTACTCGGAGAATGGCGTTCTTCTAGTAGACCCATTCGTCGAGAGGAAGTTGTCCTAGCCCGGTGCAGGATAGGGCTTACACATTATACTCATTCATATTTATTACAAGGTGAGCAATTACCAGAATGTATACCCTGCTCTGCACCGTTAACGGTCAAACACATAATGCTGGAATGTGTAGACTTTGATCCTATGCTACAATGTTAATACTATTACCGAGTTATTTAATACTATAGATTTTAGTCTAGTGTTAGATTTCCTGAAGGAAGTCCGACTATATAAATCATTGTAAAATATTCTTTTATATATTTACTTCTTTATATACCCGTTTTTGGGCATTTGTTGATTTACATATATAGTTTATGTTACTACCATATCATCCCTTAGGGACCGACTATTTTGATCTCTGTGGGGGGGGCTGGGATTTTCCTTTTTTAAGTTTTACTATTCGTAGAATAAGCAGAGCTGTTGTATATCTACTCAACGTCTGCGTCGTCAGGTTGGTTTTCAGTTGTTAGCCAAGTCCTGTTATTTCATCAACCACTGGTCAGTGAAACTTGAAATATGTCATCAGTACCATCAAGGACATTGGTAGACACAGGTTCCATACTCTGTATGGCATTTAAGCAAAAACATGTTTTTTTGTTATTTTGAATTTCTGGTTTAAGTTATTTTTTGACAAAGTCCATTTATTTTAACAACTTAAAGTCGTACATCAACAAAACTTCAGTAAAGCTTGGAATATCAAGGGCACTAGTAGACACATGTTCCATATTAACTCTGTATTGCATTTAAGCAAAGTTATGTTGTTGTTTTTTCGACTTCAAAATGCTGGTTAAAGTTTTTAGGCAAGTCCTTTATTTCAATAGGTGATTGTTAATTATTAATACAACTTCAGTAAAGCGTGAATGCTAGCAGACACATGTTCCATAACTCTGTATTGCATTTTAACAAAATTATGGCCCTGGATAAATATTTTCTGTATTGTATTTTAGAAAATGGGTAGCCTATATTTTTCGACTTAGAATTGCTTTAATTTTATTTGTTGGCAAGTCCATTTATTTCAATACCCACTTTCCAAATGTCTTCATTTACAGACACAATCATGTTTCATAACTTTTTATTTCATTTTAGCCAGATGATATTTACTTAGAGTTTCAGTTAAAGTTTTTTAAGTTTTTAAGCAGCTTCATATATTTCAATGAAACTCACTGCATACATCCAATAACAATGGCAAGCCTGTATATATCATTAGCCCCATGAAACCCGCACATTCCCCACTCCTAATCCACCACCACCATCACCCCAGATAGACAAATATTTATTCTATTCTTCAGTTACCATGTCTGCATCCATCCTGTTCTCTTCCATCCCCTTCCCAACACCCTCCTCTCAACCTCCATCTCCAATGAAAATATTGTATTATTTCTGTGTTTTTTACCGTATTCAGTAACACTTCACTTCCCCTCCCCACCCTCTTCAAGTTCATATTCTTTCTGGGGTCTTGCTTTGATATTTTGTATATATGTCCGCACCCCTACACCCTCACTTCAGTCGCCACCACCTATTAACCTCCACAATTAAGACTTGACCTTGTGAATGAACTGGCACCATGGTTGGTTAGATATAAATGTCCGTGACCTTGTTTAAAATTGACCTTGAATAGTGAAGAATGCTGTCCTTTCGACAGCTCTTTTGTTTAATATGAATCTTTCCATATTTGGTGGATAGAACTTCATGTGCTGGTGTGAATATTTAGTTATGCTTGTACCTGTCTGCTTTTCTATATGAATTGATTGGATGTTTTGTTTGGTAGGGGATCGTTTTGTACTAGGCAATGACTAGCATGTTCCATACCATTCTTATTAACACTGGCATATAGCGCATGTCTTTGTCTGTACCCTGGCATTGCATGTGGCTGAAGCTGCTTCTTAGTCCATTTACTTGTTGATGATATTCACAAAGTCCATCGCACAAGTACCAGAACCCTTGTATTGTAATACTATCATGACCACTGCATACTATATTGATAACTAACATGCCCAAAGTACATCACATCTATAACTGTCATGGGTACTCTTTACCTCATGTGCTACTACCATGACCACTGCATATTGCAAGTATTACTATCATGACCACTGTTTATCACATTTAGTACTACCATGACTACTAAGACTAAATACCACATTTATTACTACCATGACCACTGAATACCCCATTCATTATTACCATGACCACTGCATACCCTATGTATTATTACCATGAGCTATGCATACTACATTTATTACTACCATAACCACTGATACCATATTTATTAATAATATACCTCATGTCAAACATCCATGTTCAAAGACTGTTATTTTCCCATTTTTGTAATATCGCATATCGCTTGTAATGTGGAGTGAGTCACTGTTTTGTAATGTCACCCCAGTATAATACTGTCTTATGTTTGTGAAGTCAAAGCAAGTTTATAATTATGTATTGGGATGTCCAATGCTGAAAAGTGTATGTCTACATACACAAATGAACATCAGTGAACATTTAGTAAAATGGCTGACACAGTCTGAAGATGATTTGAAGTTTACTCGTGAGTCCACAGCTGAAGATTCCGAAAGAACATAAAGAACCATCCTCCAAAAAATGTTTTCTAGGTGCTGAGAATAGTGATTTTGAACAGAGAGAAGTGACCATGTATTTCAAAGGAATATTTAGCAGAATCAAATATATTTTTCAGTATAATAAAATAAATAGCCTTAGAAGGTTGACAAATGTTCACTGTCACCCTCACAGGATTGCAATATTTACATACTACCATGACCAATGTATACCACATTTAGGCCATTATTTTTTATTATTTTCAAGACAGAGAATAGTTGTAGGAGGAAGGGAAAAAAATAAAATATCAAAATCCCTATGGAAAAATAAAATACCTAATTTATCATGTTCATTACTACCATGATCAATGTATACCAAATTACTAACATGATCACTTTAAAACACCTAATTTTATACAACACATTTACTGCCACCATTGCCAGTGTATACTACATGTATTACTACCATGATCTATGCGCATCACATTTATTACAACCATGAATACTATCACAACTCATTTCAACTTGAGATTTCAATAAACTTCTGAGCAGAAGTTGTGGATGTAGCCAGATTGTGGTTAAACATCTCCATGTTGAATCCAGTGACTGATGAAGTAGATCTACATTTATCTTATTTTATAGACTGAAGAGGAAGCCAGATTTGTTTCCTCTAATTGGACTCGGAGCCAGATTAATTGTTTTCCAACAATTTGAGGGACTGTTTATTTTTTTTCCTTCAAGTCAGAGCCAGGATATTTTTTTTCCAGCAATTCAAGGGCCAGAATATGTTTTCAAAAACAATCCCCCCGCACCACGAAATCAAAATGGGCGGTACCTTACTTGTAAATAGTTTTATCTTTATATATTTACATTAATTTTTAATTAATCCTTCATTTCTTCATCATTCATAATTTTTTGCGCACAATATGACCTATTTATGTGTCGACGTGCCGTAAAACTCCATTCATTCATTCATTCATTCATTTGGTAGGAGGCAAACTGACACCCCGGCTGTCGAGTAGTCGAGTCTTTTTATTCTTAATCCGTTAATTATGAGCATCTCATCTCTGTTTGAATTGTTTGAGGAAGGAACTTTGTGTCTCTGTGATCTAATGACTCCATCTGTCCTCGTCATAGTTCGAAGCAATTCGGTTCATACCTGCAAATGCTGCCGTTCGCTTTGCCATGGTCTTTTCATTTTTGTTGGAACTGACTGCCTTCAAATGCCCTTTGACAACACGAACAAGGTGTTCCATTTGAAGATCAGCACCAAATGAAGTGTCATATTTCTCTTTTGTATTGACAAAAAGTCCGTAGAATGTTTCAGTAGCCGTTCTTTCATCCAAAATGGCTAACTGTTGGCAAAGAAATCTTAGTATCTCAAGGGCATACGTAAAATTGTTGTTGTGGCCTTTCAACAAACACATCAGATATTTCAACAATAGGATCAATCGTCTGCTTTGGATGTGAACATTTGTCAGTAAACCTTTGAACACTAATCCAAGTTCCAAGACATGACAAGCATATGCCTCTACACTGTCCTCCGTTGGTTTTAAACAATGGTTTTCAGTCAGTGAAGAATGAATTGGAACCAGCATTATAACAGGATTTCCATTTGGAAGTTGTACCTGTATTTGCGTAAACCTTTTCTCTGGCTCCTTTTCAAGATATTTTTTTGCACGTTTAAGTATTAAACTGTCAATAAACTTTCCTAATATATCTTTAATAACATCCTTTTTCTCTTCTTCAGACATAGTTCTCTGTATCACAACAAAACCAGCATACGGCTCATTTTAAAACATGTATCCGTAATGAAATCCATCAAAATATCAGAAGTGGAACAGTAGAATAACTCCCAGTCGGTCAATGTTTACAACGACACCCCACCAGTCTGTTACTCAACACACACGCACTCACAGTCGAAAGTCCTTCAGTATACCATTAAATTACAATCTAACCCTTCAAATCCAACTTTCGATACTGTTTTTTATCCTAATTATGAACCTCTTTTTGATCGAAAACCGAAGGCGGCCATTTGGTCTTCGTATTAAACCAAAATTAGGAGTCACTGAAATCGACCTAAATTTGATTGCCAAGTAGAAAGTACCACAAATTCCATCGTGGACTTTGGAAACACCAACAATTATTTTTGATCTTTGTAATAATAACAAATCCATTACGGATCCTACTATCTTTCAAAGCAAATTTAATGTAATTAAATCGAAATACAGTAACTTTCAACATATATACACACAGATGGTTCTAAAGATGGAGACAGGGTAGCTGCAGCAGCTGATGTTCACAAACATAACATAAAGAGCCGCCTGCCTGACAAGGCCGCTATCTTCTCAGCTGAACTTAAAGCATTTGAATTCAGGAATCTGATGATGACCATTTCGTAATCTTTTCTTATTCCCTTTCCTCTTCTCAAGCACTGGGTAATATGAAACATGATAATCCAGTTGTGCTTCAACTTTTAGAAAAGTACAAATCTCTTATAGTTGATAATGTTATTTTTTTCTGCTAGCTTCCAAACCATGTAGGAATACGTGGTAATGGTAGAGCTGATAGACCTGCTAAGGCAACATTAGGTTTATATATATCTAATACCAAATTACCTTATACTGATTTTAAAAGCTGTATCAACACATATATTCGTAACTCTTGGCCTTGTCGGTGAAAATAAACTCCATTTCATTAAACCGTTACTCGGAGAATGGCGTCCTTCTAGTAGACCCATTCGTCGAGAGGAAGCTGTACTAGCCCGGTGCAGAATAGGGCATACACGTTATACTCATTCATATCTATTACAAGGTGAGCAATTACCAGAATGTATACCCTGCTTTGCACCGTTAACGGTCAAACACATATTGCTGGAATGTGTAGACTTTGATCCTATGCGTCAAAGGTACTACAATGTTAATACTATGACCGAGTTATTTAATACTATAGATTTTAGTCTAGTTTTAGATTTCCTGAAGGAAGTCAGACTATTTAAATCATTATAATATTTGCTTTTTTATATATCCCGAAGTCAGACTATTTAAATCATTATAATATTTGCTTTTTTATATATCCCGTCTTCGTGCATTTGTTGATTTACATATATAATTTATATTACTACCATATCATCCCTTATTTTTAATAGTTTTATTTTGATATATTTACATTAATTTTTAATTAATCCTTCATTTCTTCATCTTTTGTCAGTTTTTGCGCACAATATGACCTATTTATGTGTCGACGTGCCGTAAAACACCATTCATTCATTCATTCTAGTAGACCCATTCGTCGCGAGGAAGTTGTCCTAGCCAGGGTCAGGATAGGGCATACACGCTATACTCATTCATATGTATTACAAGATGAGCAGTTGCCAGAATGTATACCCTGTTTTGCACCGTTAACGGTCAAACATATATTGTTGGAATGTGTAGACTTTGATCCTATGCGACAAAGATACTACACAGTTAATACTTTGAAAGAGTTATTTGATACTATAGATGTTAGTCTTGTTTTAGATTTCCTTAAAGAAATCAGACTTTATAAATCAATATAATATTTGCCTCTTGCGACTTTACATATCTCTTATCATATCCAAGCTGGACTACGGCTCAATAGTGTATGGATCGACTCGCAAGTCATACTTACAGATGCTCGATCCTATACATAATCAAGGATTACGACTCGCCTTAGGAGCCTTTCGTACATCACCAGCCGAAAGTCTATATGTTGAAGCTAATGAACCATCATAGTCTCATATTCATTACAAGGCGAGCAGTTGCCAGAATGTATACCCTGTTTTTCACCGTTAACGGTCAAACATATCTTGCTGGAATGTGTAGACTTTGATCCTATGCGACAAAGATACTACACAGTTAATACTTTGAAAGAGTTATTTGATACTATAGATTTTAGTCTTGTTTTAGATTTCCTTAAAGAAATCAGACTTTATAAATTGATATAATATTTTCCTATATATAGGACTTGTAACTTGTTTAGAAGCCCGTTGGTGGGCATTTCTTGATTTACATATATACATAGTTTATATTGCTACCATATCATCCATTATTTGTTGATAGTTTTATTTTTATACGTTTACATCATTTTTAGCTCTACTGATCAGAGATCAGCAGAGGTTATGCCGTGGTGCGGCGTCCGTCGTCCGTCTGTCTGTCCGTAAACTTTTATTTGTAGCGACAACTCCTCTGAAACTACTGGATGGATATTCATGAAACTTTACAGAAATGTTGCCCATGAAGTCTAGTTGATCCTGGCAAAAATTCATGTTGATGTGAGATCCAAGATGGCCGCCAAAAATAGAGTTTTAAAATACAAATTTGTAGTCAACGTTAAACATGGCTGCCAGCGGCCATCTTTGTTTACATAGAGTTATATAGTAAAAATTTGTAGCGACTACTCCTCTGAAACTACTTGACGGATTGTCATGAAACTTTACAGGAATGTTGCTCTTGATGTCTAATTGATCCTAGCAAAAGTTCAGATCTGCCAGAAATTCAAGATGGCCGTCACAGCTAAAAATAGATTTTTAAAAAATAGGTTTATAGCGACTACTTCTTGAAAACTATAAGTGATATTGATATGGGACTTTTTCTAAAATGATCAGCATGACATGATGTTGATCCTTGTGGACATTCTTTGATTCGACGTTTAACATGGCTGCCAGTGGCCATCTTTGTTTACATAGAGTTATATAGTAAAAACTTGTAGCGACTACTTCTCTGAAACTACTTGACGGATGTTCATGAAACTTCACAGGAATGTTGCTCTTGATGTCTAGTTGATCCTAGAAAAATTTCAGGTGGCCGCCACAGCTAAAAATAGATTTAAAATAAATAAGTTTGTAGCGACTACTTCTTCAAAACTATAAGAGATATTGATATGGGACTTTTTCTAAAATGATCAGTATGACATGATGTTGGTCCTTGTCGAAAATCGTTTTGATTTGACGTTAAACATGGCTACCAGCGGCCATCTTTGTTTACATAGAGTTATATAATGAAAACTTGTAGCGACTACTCCTCTGAAACAACTTGACGGATTTTCAAGAAACTTCACAGGAATGTTGCTCTTAATGTCTAATTGATCCTAGCAAAATTTCAGGTCGGCCGGAAATTCAAGATGGCCGCCACGGTTAAAAATAGATTTTCAAAAAACAAGTCTGTAGCGACTACTTCCTGAAGTCAAAATCAATCAGTAGAGTTTCAAGGTCATTGACCTCTTGTTAATTACTACTTCATTCTTTCATGAGTCATCGGTTTTTGCGCACAATATGACCTATTTATGTGTCGATGTGCCAAAAAACATCATCATTCATTCATTCACTCATTCTAGTAGACTCATTCGTCGAGAAGACGTTGTCCTAGCCCGGTGTATGATAGGGCATACACGTTATACTCATTCATATTTATTACAAAGTGAGCAATACTAATACTAAACTATGCTAATACTATGCAATAGTTATTTGATACTATAGATTTTAGTATTGTTTTAGAAATCATTATACTAATCAGACTGTATAAATCATTATAATATGTTCTGATATACTGGTGTATACACCCGTTGACGGGCATTTGTTGATTTAAATTTATACATAGTTTATATTACTACCATATCATTCCTTATTTGTAAATAGTTTTATCTTTATACATTTACATTAATTTTTATTTACTACTTCATTTCTTCATCTTTCATCTTCATCTTTCATCAGTTTTTTCGCACACCTATTTTTGTGTCGACGTGACGTAAAACTTCATTCATTCATTCATTATTGGTTTTCCGATATATTTTTAAAGATTTATTGATAATACCGTGGTTTTCGCGGGATCTATAATCTTACGATTTGCCAGATGTTAATTTATAAACCAATAATGCTTATACGCAGTCTTGCATCGCTTAAAGGGACATAGTTTCATTTAAATACTGAACCAAACAGCTAACGCACTAGTAGACGATACCTG